>SJXQ01008140.1:81207-104049 GCA_006408695.1 Aepyceros melampus
GATGCTAAAGCTGAAACTCCAGGACTTTGGCCACCTCATGCAAAGAGTTGACTCATTGGAAAAGACTCTGATGCTGGGAGGGATTGGAGGCAGGAGGAGAAGGGGACGACCGAGGATGAGATGGCTGGATGGCATCACTGATTTGATGGACGCAAGTCTGAGTGAACTCTGGGAGTTGGTGAAGGACAGGGAGGCCTGGTGTGCTGCGATTCATGGGGTCGCAAAGAGTTGGACACGACTGAGCGACTGAAGTGAACTGAACTGAGGGACATAGCTTTCCTTCCAAGGAGTAAGCGACTTTTAATTTCATGGCTGCAGTCACCATCTGCAGTGATTTTGGAGCTCAGAAAAATAAAGTCTCTCACTGTTTCCACTGTTTCCTCATCTATTTGCCATGAAGTGATGGGACCAGATGCCATGATCTTAGTTTTCTGAATGTTGAGCTTTAAGCCAACTTTTTCACTCTTCTCTTTTCTTTTCTTTTTTAGTTTGTTTTGCTTTACAATACTGTATTTGTTTTACTATACATTGACATGAATCAGCCACGAGTGTACATGAACTCCCAATCCCGACCCCCACCTCCCCCCTCCCGCCCCACACAATCTCTCTGGATTATCCCTGTGCATCAGTCCCAAGCATCCTGCATCCCGCACTGAACCTAGACCGGCGATTCGTTTGCTGTTGCTTTCTCCATGAACAAATGAATATTGGCAATTTGATTTCTGGTTCCTCTGCCTCTTCAAAACCTATCTTGTACATCTGGAAGTTCTCAGTTCAGATACCACTGAAGCCTAATTTGAAGGATTCTGATCATAATCTTGCTAGCATGTAAAATGAGTGCAATTGTACACTAGCTTGACCATTCTTCAGCATTGTCCTTCTTTGAGATTGGAATGAAAACTGACCTTTTCTATTCCTGTGGCCCTATAGAGTTTTCCAAATTTGTTGACATAATGAGTGCATCACTTTAGCAGCAGCATCTTTTAGGATTTTGAATAGCTCAACTAGAATTTTCTCAGCCTCTCTAGTTTTGTTTTAAAAATGCTTCCTAAGGCCCACTTGACTTCACACTCCAGGATGTCAAGCCTAGGTGAGTGATCATACCATCATGGTTATCTGGGTCATTAGGATTTTTTTGTACAGTTCTTTTGTATTTTCTTGTCACCTCTTCTATTAACTCCTTACCATTTTTCTTCTTTATCATCCCCATTCTTGCATGAAATATTCCCTTGATAGCTCCAATTCTCTTGAAGAGATCTCTAGTCTTTCACATTCTATTGTTTTCCTATATTTCTTTGCACTGTTTATTGAAGAAGGCCTTCATATCTCTCCTTGCTATTCTCTGGAACTCTGCATTCAGTTTGTATATCTTTCCCTTTTTCCCTCGTTTTTCACTTCTCTTTTTTCCTCAGTTATTTGTAAAGCCTTCTCAAACAACCAGTTTGCATTCTTGCATTTCTTTTTTAGAATGATGGTTTTGGGCACTGCCTCCTGTATAACATTATGAACCTTGATCCATAGATCTTTAGGCATTCTGTGTACTAGATCTAGTAAGTAAGTAAGTAAAGTCACTCAGTTGTGTCCAACTCTTTGTGACCCCATGGACTGCAGCCCACCAGGCTCCTCAGTCCATGAGATTCTCCAAGCAAGAATACTGGAGTGGGTTGCCATTTCCTTCTCCAGGGGATCTTCCCGACCCAGGGATCGAACCCGGGTCTCCCGCATTGGAGGCAGATACTTTAACCTCTGAGCCACCAGGGATCTAGCCACAAGGGACTAGATCTAGTCCCTTGAATCTATTCATCACCTCTACTAAATAATCATATGGAGTTTTATTTAGGTCATTCCTGAATGGCCTAGTGGTTTTCCCTACTTTCTTCAATTTAAGCCTCAATATTTCAATAAGGGGCTCATGATCTGAGCTACAGTCAGCTCCAGGTCTTCTTTTGCTGATTGTATAGAGCTTCTCCATCTTTGGACTCAAAGAACATAATCAATCTGATTTTGATATTGACCATCTGGTGATGCTCACATGCAGAGCCATCTCTTGTGTTGTTGGAAGAGGCTGTTTGCTATGACTAGCATGTTCTCTTGACTAAACTGTTAGTTTGTCCTGCTTCATTTTGTACTCCAAGTCCAAACTTTCCTGTTATTCTAGGTATTTCTTGACTTCCTACTTTTGCATTCCAACCCTTATGTTGAAACGGACATCTTTTTTTGGTGTTAGTTCTAGCAGGTGTTTTAGGTCTTAATAGAACCAGTCCACTTCAGCTTCTTCAGTATCAGTGGTTGGGGCATAGACTTGGATTACTGTGATGTTGAATTGTTTGCCTTGGAAATGAATTGAGATCATTCTGTCATTTTTGAGATTGAATCCAAGTACCACATTTCATACCATTTTGTTGACTATTTTTTTGTCTACTCTATTTCTTCTAACAGATTTTTTTCCACAGTAGTAGATATAATGGTCATCTTTATTAACTTCACCCATTCCTGTCCATTTTATTTCCCTGATTCCTAAGACGTTAATGTTCAATCTTGCCATCTCTGCTTGACCATGTTCAATTTACTTTGATTCATGGAGCTAACATTCCAGATTCCTAAGCAGTGGTGTTCTTTACAGCATCAGACTTCCCCCAAATTTGGGAAAGATGAACAAAGCCAAATTTTCATTCATGCATTCCCAGATTAACCTTTATATGTAACCCATCACAAATGGAATTTTAAAACTCACAGATTTAAAAAAATGAGTAGTATGCTGTTGCATAAACTATATTAATGTTACATTAAAACTGTAACTGAAACAAAGTATAGAAATGAGACCCATAAATATAAATAGTTAGATTGAATACACTTAGAAAAAAAATTGATAAGAATCTCTTCTGAAAGGATATCATCTGTCCTAGCATAAGTTGATAATTATGAAAGACTTAAACAAAAACTACGTGCTTTCAATTCAGTTCACAGATATCTAGTACCAACTTTCCCACTATTAACTTATTCTTTAAAAAAATATACGTTCTTCAGACTTATGGACATGAGAGGGAGGAGGGGGTGAGACGAATGAAGAGAGTACCATGATAACATATGCACTACCATATGCAAAATAGATATCCAATGGGAATTTTCTTATGACTCAAGGAATTCAGACCAGTGTTCTGTGACAACCTAGAAGGATGCGATGGGTTAAGATGTAGGAGGAAGGTTCAAGAGGGAGAGGATATATGTATACCTATGGCTGAGTCATGTTGGTGTATGGCAAAAACCATCACAACATCGTGAAGCAATTATCCTTCAATTAAAAATAAATTAATTTTTTAAAATACACACCGAGGAAACCAGAATGGAAAGAGACACGTGTACCCCAATGTTCATCGCAGCACTGTTTATAATAACCAGGACATGGAAGCAATCTAGATGTCCATCAGCAGATGAATGGATAAGAAAACTGTCATATATATACACAATGGAATATTACTTAGCCATTAAAAAGAATACATTTGAATCAGTTCTAATAAGGTGGATGAAACTGGAGCCTATTAAACAGAGTGAAGTAAGCCAGAAAGAAAAACACCAATACAGTATACTAACACAAATATATGGAATTTAGAAAGATGATAATAATAACCCTGTATGCGAGACAGCAAAGAGACACAGATGTATAGAACAGTCTTTTGGACTCTGTAGGAGAGGGTGAGGGTAGGATGATTTGGCAGAGTGGCATTGAAACATGTATAATATCATATATGAAACGAATCGCCAGTCCAGGTTTGATGCATGATACTGGATGCCTGGGGCTGGTGCACTGAGAAGACCCAGAGGGATTGTACAAGGAGGGAGGAGGTAGGGGGGTTCAGGATGGGGAACACGTGTATACCTGTGGTGGATTCATGTTGATGTATGGCAAAACCAACACAATATTGTAAAGTAATTAACCTCCAATTAAAATAAATAAATTTTAAAAAATAAAATAAAATTATTACTCCAGTTTACTTCTACATCATAGCTCACAAAGGTGAGTAAAATACAGTCTCTATTTGCATAAAACTCATTTAATAAGACAAATGACAGTTACATCAATAATTATGTCACAAAATGGAAAGAGAAATAATACAGTCTATTGTAGAGAGAAAAGAGGAGGGGCAGCTTTATGCAAGTTTCATGAAAGACTGAGTCTACTAATAAGAGTTGCAAAGAAAGCATACTTGGAAATGTTCCAAACTCATTGTAGTGCTAGTTCCAAATCAGATGATCACATAAATCCTTGCTGCCCTGAACAGTACTAAATTAAAAGGACTTGCATAGAGTAAATATTTGGTAGTGAAGTTGGGTAGGGTTAGAGGTTTAGATTGCAAGTAATTGTAGATAAAATACTCACCTGTCACCCGCTTCACCTCTTTCATTGTCTTGCTACATGTAGCCTTACTATCTTACTATCTGTAGCCAAGAAATGCTAATGAAACTGATAATCTAACAACTTTCAAGAATCTTTGGTTCTAAGAGAAACAAAACATATTAAAAGAAAAATAGTAAACACATATTTCTGCTTAATTAAAAAAAATTTTCCTCTTAGTTTGGTCACTAAATTTGCTTTACCAGTGCTAAACTTCTATAAGTCCTAACAAAGATGAGTTGTATATTTAGACTAGATTTATGGCTTCTCTCCAAACTAATTTCTCTATGGGAGTTTGAACCTGAACCTTTAATCATAAACAAGTGAGGTGGATGATAAAAATTAAAGAAATGAAGAATTTCAGAACTAAATATAATCATTACTGTATTCTTTTGATCCAAAAGAACTTAAGCCAGAGAAAGATATTGATACATTATTTTGAAAATACAAGAGAAAAGGAACTGAAAATCTTGGCATTGAATGGTGACATATAACAAGCATAATTTTCATTAGGTTTTAATCTCAGGTAAACAGTGTTTCTTTCTACCACAGCCCATCCCACAATTATTGGTGTACATAGCAACACATGCAATGGCATTTTTCCCTGTAAAATCTCACTTGATCATTTTACCTATATCCAGTGGAATATCAGAGATTCAGATGATCAAGTTTATAGTGCTAGATCTACATCTTACAAACTGTGTCATCTTATATTAATTATTTACCCTTTCTAAACCTCAGTATTTTCAATTATTTAAAGTTAATAGTCTTTCTTACATCAAAATTTGTGGATAGCATTAAATGAGGTAATCAGTATGAATGCACTTTGAAAACCCAGAGATATTATGCAGAAGAGAGTAATGGCTTATTTTCATGAAGGCTCTTGACTGTAGTCTCTCAGAGGCTTGACTGTGCCCTACAGAGTCAGATAATATGAAATAGAATGTGTTGTACATGTACAACATACTTAAAGAAAGAAACAAATAAACACACACAAATATAGTATCACCGTGAATTTATGATAAGTGATAAACTGCTTTCTTCCTACTGGAGTATTCTCTGCTGGTAATAACTTAAAGATACATTAGCTGTTCAGAGCTGAAAATTTTAATTTAACATATGATTGTAATAGTAATGGCACATGATAACTCATTAGTGCTCACTTAGTGTATGCTAATGATAATGCATTAAATAATATCTCCATAATGGCAGTGCATTTAAACTACACCCTCCCTCAGATGTGCCATATCTCTTCTCCCAGAGCTAAAGATTGAAAGAACTAAAGATTTAAGCCCACTAAACAATGATCAGATTGTACATGATACTGTTAACCTCAAGGCAAGTAAACTTTCAGACGCTAATGCTTACAAGGATATTCACTCAGTGTCAAGGGGTATGTCTTCCAAATAATGTTTTCATTTTCACAGTATCTCTATACCATACCATTGTTGCTGAGGCCTGAGAAGTAACTCTAATGTGAAAGAATTCGGGTTTGCAGTAAAAAAAAAAAAAAAAGTAAGCAGCTGTTTAACTTCAGGAAACTTTATTTAAGTACCCCTCGGATAACATCATCCGATAATTGTGTACTGTGCATTCACATTTAGACCTGGTCATAAGTTGAGTTTACTCACTTTACTAGAGATTATCAATATGTGAAATAGTTATTAGCTCTGTAGATAAAAATTGAGACTTACTACCCAAAAACAAAATTCAGGATCCAGAGTCAGAGAGACGGCCAGCTTGACTAGAAACATCTGCTCTTGAAAAATTCACCCTATCTTATTCGGTTTATGCTCTGTTTAGCAAGTTGTAATGAAAGCCACTAAAAGATCTGAGAATAATATTATTTGGTGACTAGGGTTGGGGAAGTGCTGATATAATCACTGAGAATGATTTGAGCAATCAGGTAACACAGCATGTGCTCCATTGTACCATAACAGCATGCAAAGCATCAAAGCCCAAAGCCTACAAATTAGCCTACAGTGTATATATACCCTCAGAGCTCTGTTCAAGTCATACATGGATCAGAATCAAGACTTTTAGAAACAATTTCCAAATATGGGTCCTATCATATTTGTGTCATCCACTGTGCCTACAGCCTTCAGTATTATCCAACTAAAGTAGCAATTATTGCTGATTTACCTGCTATTTTCTCACCATTAGAGTAGCACAAAGGGACAGAGGTGAGGTTCCCATGGGAACTATATGCTGGTATTTCTTGCCTTTCATAAAGGAAACACAATCAGAGTTGCATCATCAACACTTAGCTATTCATCTAAGCAAGTATAGGTGGACACCTATACGATGTGAAAATGACAAAAATGACCCACTAGCAACTGGACATGAACTCTGGATTGTTTTTTTCTTTTTCTGAGTTATAGTAAAGAAGTAAATTGAGTCAACTCTACTGCCTCATTCAGGCTGCTTAGTTACCAAAGAATCTTTCAATTTTATAAGAGATTGTTCAGGATAAGGGCAGAAACTGCCTGAATCTTCCAAACATTTTATTACCTAAATCTTTCCTAAATGAAACTTTCAAATTAGGGTAATTCTGTATTAACAGTCCTGAACTGAAAAAAAGACAGATGTCAATACAAATGAAATTAAAGAGGAAATTCTAAACCTTAGAGAAGATTGGTTCAAAAAACAAACGAACAAAAAGACCATCAAGCATAAACAGCTTATTGACACAATAATATGTAAAACATTTAGAAAACTCGCACTATATATGCTAATCCAAATGGTGAAGCTTTTACCTCTGCCACAAATCTCCTGCTTTATATAGCCAAACTAACTGATGGCTCCAGGCCTTGACCCTCTGGATCATTGTCATGTTTACATGGAAGTAACACTTCTCATGAGCTAGTACCAACCAATGAAAGCATGACAGGGGTATAAACAGAGATCTGTTACTGAGAGATGCAGGACTTTTCCACTGGGCAACTGTAACTCAAGGACTCTGCTGCAGTTTTTTTACCCTATCTCTTTCTTCACTTCTCTCCTTCATGAGTGCCTGATCTACATCAAGATCTGAAAGCTCTCTCATTTTTTTATCCAGCTTTTTCCCCTTGACACCTCAAATGCATTTCTCCCAATAAAACTATTGTATATCCAATTCCATCTTGGTATCTTCTCAGAGGACCCTAACACAAGTAGATTCAAGAGAGGTCTAGTAAACTAGGCAATAATATGGGTTTTAGAGACTGGCTCGCTCAAAACCCAGTGGGAAAACAGAATGCTAACTCGAGTGCTATATGGGATAAAACTACTCCCCTGGCACAAGCCACACTTATAAATTTCACTGGCGATGACATGGCAAAATGTTCCAGTGAAGGGGAATATTTCTGCAGGAACAATGATTCAAGCACTTCTAAAGACATGCAAAGAATATATTTATAAGAACAATGTAATAGACCTGCTATTTAGTAATCTGCATGAATGACCTGAAAAGGGTTAATGAGAAACTTGAAACTAAAAAGCCTCGATGAAAGTGAAAGAGGAGAGTGCAAAAGTTGGCTTAAACCTAAACATTCAGAAAACTAAGATCATAGCATCTGGTCCCATCACTTCATGGCAAATAGATGAGGAAACAGTGAAAACAGTGTCAGACTTTATTTTGGGGGGGCTCCAAAATCACTGCAGATGGTGACTGCAGCCATGAAATTAAAAGACGTTTACTCCTTGGAAGAAAAGTTATGACCAACCTAGACAGCATATTAGAATGCAGAGACATTACTTTGTCCATAAAAGTTTGCTAGTCAAGGCTATTGTTTTTCCAGTAGTCATGTATGGATGTGAGTTGGACTATAAAGAAAGCTGAGTGCTGAAGAATTGATGCTTTTCAACTTGGTGTTGGAGAAGACTCTTGAGAGTCCCTTGGACTGCAAGGAAATCCAACCAGTCCATCCTAAAGAGGATCAGTCCTGGGTGTTCATTGGAAGTACTGATGTTGAAGTTGAAACTCCAATACTTTGGCCACCTGATGTGAAGAGCTGACTCATCTGAAAAGACCCTGATGCTGGGAAAGATTGAGGGCAGGAGGAGAAGAGGATGACAGAGGATGAGATGGCTGGATGGCATCACCGACTCAATGGACATGGGTTTGGGTAGACTCCAGCAGTTGGTGATGGATGGAGAGGCCTGGTGTGCTGCAGTTCACGGGTTCCAAAGAGTCAAACATGACTGAGCAACTGAACTGAACTGAACTACAGAGCAACCTGGAGCCTGAACAGTGTAGACCAGGAAAGCACACATACCATGAGCTTGGGCAAACCCAGTGTGGCCCAGACACTGTGAGCACACCCCACACACACACCAGTGATATCTGCTTGCAGTGTTCCTCCCACCCCACAGCACAATTGAGCTAGTGAGCCTAAATAAATGACCACCCTCTCCCCCTTGTGTCAGGGCAGAAGTTAGATACTGAAGAGACTCGCAAACAGATGAAGCCAAAATAAACAAAGAAGAGGGAACTGCTTTGGAAGTGACAGGTGCAACAGATTAAAACCCTGTAGTTAGCCTTGGCTACATTGGAAGGGAACTATAGATCTTGAGAAGTATAAGCTGGAACAAGGAACTATTTGAAACTTAACTGACCCCACACTGCCCTCAACAGCTCCAGAGTAATTGCTAGATATATTTTACTATTATTATTTTTAAATTTTCTTTTATTTTTAAGCTTTTTATTACTTCTTTAATTTTCATCTGTAAAACCTACTGTTACCTTGCAATAAAAAGACCCTATTTTTAAAGCAAATTTTATATATATATATTTTTCTAACATTTGCAATTTTTTGTTTTTTTTAATATATTATTTTTGAGAGTCAACCTCTACTCTAGATTTTTAATCTTTGCTTTTTGGTATTTTTTTAATATCAATTCTATACCTTTAAGAATCCAATCTTCAGTACCCATTTTTACTTAGGAGTGTGATTACTGGCTTGATTGCTATCTCCCCTTTTGACTCTCTGCTTTCTCCCCCAGGTCACCTCTATCTCCTCCCTCGCCTTTCTCTTCTCTACTTAACTTTGTGGATCTCTTTGGATGTTCTGGGCTGTGTAGAACACTTAGGGAACTGATCAGAGGCTAGATTGATCTCTCACCTTTGGACTCCCCCTCCTCTCCTCCTGGTCACCTCGATCTCAGTCCTCCTTCTTCCCTTCAATATGGAACTCTGTGAACCTCTCTGACTGTTCCATACTGTGGAGAGCACACAAGAAATTGATTACTGGCAGGACTTCTCTCTCCTCTTTAGATCTCCCTCGTCTCCTGGTTACCTCTATCTCCCTCCTTCCTCTTCTCTTCTCCATGTAACTCTTGAACTTCTCTGGGTGCCCCCAACTGTGGACAATTTTTACATCATTAACCTAATGTTTTATCATCTGTTCTGTATGGATGGAGAAGTCTTGAGGCTACTGTAAGAATAAGACTGAAAGCCAGAGGCAGGAGGCTTAAATCCAAAACTTGAGAACACAAGAAAATCCTAACTCCAAAGAACATTAAGTGACAGGAGCTCATCCAAAAGCTTCAATACCTGAAACCAAGCTCCACCCAAGAGCCAACAAGTTTCAGAGCAATATATACCAAGCTAATTCTCCAACAACACAAGAATATAAGCCTCAGCACAAAATACAGGCAGGAAAAAGTCACACCAAACCCACAGACACCTCAAAACTCACTATTGGACACTTCATTGCACTCCAGAGATAAGAGATCCAGCTCCACCCACCAGAACACTGACACAAGATTCCCTAATCAGGAACCTTGACAAGCCATTCATCCAACCCCACCCACAAGAAGTAACCTCCACAATAAATAAGAACCACAAATTGCCAGAATACAGAAAGGCCACCTCAAACACAGAAACTTAAGAAAGATGAAAAGGCAGAGAATATTCAGCAGGTAAAGGAACATGATAAAATCTCACTGAACCAAGCTAAAGAGGAGGAGATAGGGAGTCTACCTGAAAAAGAATTCAGAATCATGATAGGAAAAATTATCCAAAATCTTGAAAACAAAATGGAGTTACAGATAAATAGTCTAGAGACAAGTGTTGAGAAGATGCAAGAAAATCTTAACAAGGACCAAGAAGAAGTAAAAAAGAGTCAATCAATACGAAAAACCAATAACTTAGATCAAAAGCACTCTGGATGCAACCAACAGTAGAATAACTGAGGCAGAAGATAGGAAAAGTGAGGGGGAAGATATAATGGTGGAAATAACTGAAGCAGAAGGGAACAAAGAAAAAAGAATTAAAAGAAATGAGGGCAAACTCAGAGACCTCTGGGAAAAGGTTAAACACCCCAACATTCGAAACATGGGAGGCCCAGAAGAAGAAGACAAAAAGAAAGGCCATAAGAAAATAATTGAGAAGATAATAGTTGAAAACTTCCATAAAATGGGGAAGGAAATAGCCACCCAAGTCCAAGAAACCCAGAGAGACCCATAAATTATAAACCCAAGGCAAAACACCCCAAAACACATATTAATAAAATTAATGAAGATCAAACACAAGGAACAAATATTAAAAGCAGAAAGGGAAAAACAACAAATAACACACAAGGTCATCCCCATAAGGATGACAGCTGATCTTTCAAAAGAAATGCTTCAAGCCAGAAGAGAATGGCAGGACATACTTAAGGTAAAGAAAGAGAAAAACCTACAATCCAGATTAATGTACCCAGCAAGGATCTCATTCAAATGTAAAGGACAAATCAAAAGCTTTACAGACAAGCAAAGCTGAGAGGATTCAGCACCACCAAACCAGCTATTCAACAAATGCTGAAAGATCTTCTCTAGACAAGAAACACAGAAAATGTTTATAAATTTGAACCCAAAACAATAAAGTAAATGGCAATGGGATCATACTTATCAATAACTACCTTAAATGTAACTGGGTTGAATGCCCCAACCAAAGACAAAGACTAGCTGAATGGATACAATAATAAGACCCCTATATATGCTGTCTACATGAGACCCACTTCAAACTTAGGGACACGTACAGACTGAAGGTGAAGGGCTAGAAAAGGATATTACATGCATATGGAGACCAAAAGAAAGCAGGAGTAGCAATGCTCTTATCAGATAAAATAGACTTTTAAATAAAGGCCATGAAAAGAGACAAAGAAGAACAGTGCAAAATGATCAAAGGATCAATCCAAGAAGATATAACAACTATAAATATATATGCACCTGACATAGGAGCACAGCAATATGTAAGGTAAATGCTAACAAGTATGAAAACAGAAATTAACAATAACAATATAATAGTGGGAGACATTAACACCCTACTGACACCTATGGATAGATCAACAAAACAGAAAATTAACAAGGAAGCACAAACTTTAAATGATACAATGGACCAGTTAGACCTAATTTATATCTATAGGATATCTCACCCCAAAACAATGAATTCACCTTTTTCTCAAGTGCACACTGAACATTCTCCAGGATAGATCACAACCTGGGCCATAAATCTAGCCTTGGTAAATTAAAAAAAATTGAAATCATCTCATACATCTTTTCTGATCACAATGCAGTAAGATTAGATGTCAACTACAGAAAACAAAGATCATGGCATCTGGTCCTATCACTTCTTGTGAAATAGATGGGGAAACAGTGGAAACAGAGTCAGAATTTATTTTGGGGGGGCTCCAAAATCACTGCAGATGGTGACTGCAGCCATGAAATTAAAAGATGCTTACTCCTTGGAAGAAAAGTTATGACCAAACTAGATAGCATATTCAAAAGCAGAGACATTACTTTGCCAACAAAGGTCCGTCTAGTCAAGGCTATGGTTTTTCCAGTGATCATGTATGGATGCAAGAGGTGGACTGTGAAGAAGGCTGATCACCGAAGAATTGATGCTTTTGAACTGTGGTGTTGGAGAAGACTGTTGAGCATCCCTTGGACTGCAAGGAGATCCAACCAGTCCATTTAAAGGAGATCAGCCTTGGGATTTCTTTGGAAGGAATGATGCTAAAGCTGAAACTCCAGTACTTTGGCAAACTCGTGCGAAGAATTGACTCTTTGGAAAAGAATCTGATACTGGGAGGGATTGGGGACAGGAGGAGACGGGGATGAAAGAGGATGAGATGGCTGGATGGCATCACCAACTCGATGGATGTGAGCTTGAATGAACTCCAGGATTTGGTGATGGATAGGGAGGCCTGGCATGCTGCGATTCATGGGTCACAAAGAGTCGGACATGGCTGACTGAGTGAAATGAACTGAACTGAACAATAAAAAATATATATATACACAAATACAAATATATGGAAGCTAAACAACACACTTCTGAATAAACAACAAATCACAAAAGAAACAAAAAAAATCAAAATATGCAGAGAAAAGAATGAAAATAAAAACACAACAACCAAAAACCTATGCGATTCAGTAAAAGCAGTGCTAAGGGGAAGATTCATAGCAATATAAGCCTACCTTAAGAAACAAGAAAGAAATCTAATAAATAACCTAACTCTACACCTAAAGCAACTAGAAAAAGAAGAAATGAAGCACCTCAGGGTTCGTAGAAGGAAAGAAATCATATAAATTAAGGCAGAAATAAATGCAAAAGAATCAAAAGAGGCCATAGCCAAAATCAACAAAGCTAAAAGCTTGTTTTTTGAGAAGATAAATAAAGTAGACAAACCACTAGCCAGATTCATCAAGAAAAAAGAGAGAAGAATCAAGTCAACAAAATTAGATATGAAAATGGAGAAATCACAACAGACAACACAGAAATACAAAGGAACATAAGAGACTACTATCAGTAACTCTACGGCAATAAAATGGGCAACTTGGAAGAAATGGAAAAATTGTTGGAAAAGTATAACTTTCCAAAACTGAATTGGGAAGAAATAGAAAATCTTAACAGACTCTTTCCAAGCACATAAATCGAAACTGTAATCAGAAATATTCCAACAAACAAAAGTCCAGGATCAGATGGCTTCACAGGTAATTCTATCAAAAATTTACAGAAGAGGTAACACATATGCTACTCAAACTCTTCCAGAAAATTACAGAGGAAGATAAACTGCCAAACTTATTCTATGAGGCCACTATCACCCTAATACCAAAACCAGATAAAGATGCCACAAAAAAAAGAAAACTATAGGCCAATATCACTGATGAACATAGATGCAAAAATCCTTAACAAAATTCTAGCAAACAGAATCCAACAACATATTAAGAAGATCATACATCATGATCAAGTGGGCTTTATCCCAGGGGTGTAAGAATTCTTCAGTATTTGCAAATCAATCAACGTGATACACCACATTAACAAATTGAAAGAAAGAAACCATATTATTATCTCAATAGTTGAAGAGAAAGCCTTTGACAAAATTCAATACCCATTTATGATGGGAAAAAAAAAACCAGAAAGCAAGAATAGAAGGAACATACTTCAACATAATAAAAGCCATATATGATAAACCTACAGCAAACATTGTCCTCAGTGGTGAAAAATTGAAAGTATTTCCCCTAAAGTCAGGAACAAGGCAAGGATACCCACTCTCACCACTAATATTCAACATAGTTTTGGAAATTTTAGCCACAGCAATCAGAGAAGAAAAAGAAATAAAAGGAACCCATATTGGAAAGGAATAAGTAAAACTCTCATTGTTTGCAGATGACATGATCCTCTACATAGAAAACCCTAAAGACTCCACCAGAAAATTACTAGAGCTAAGCACTGAATATAGTAAAGTGGCAGAATATAAAATTAACACACAGAAATCCCTTGCATTCCTATACACTATCAATGAGAAAACAGAAAGAGAATTTAAGGAAACAATTCTATTTACCATTGCAATGAAAAGAATGAAATACATAGGAATATATCTACCGAAAGAAACAAAAGACCTATATATAGAAAACTATAAAACACTGATGAAAGAAATCAAAGATGACACAAATAGATGGAGAAATATATCATATTCATGGATGAGAAGAATAAATATAATGAAAATATACTACCATAACAATCTATAGATTCAATGCAATCCCTATCAAGCTACCAACAGTATTTTTCACAGAACTAGAACAAATAATTTATCAATTTGTATGGAAATTTAAAAAAACCTTGAAAATCCAAAGCAATCTTGAGAAAGAAGAATGGAACTGGAAGGATCCACCTGCCCAACTTCAGGCTATACTACAAAGTTACAGTCATCAAAACAGCATGGTACTGGAACAAAGACAGAAATATAGATCAGTGGAACAAAATAGAAAGCCCAGAGATAAATCCACACACCTATGGACACCTTATCTTTCTACCAACAGTATTTTTCACAGAACTAGAACAAATAATTTATCAATTTGTATGGAAATTTAAAAAAACCTTGAAAATCCAAAGCAATCTTGAGAAAGAAGAATGGAACTGGAAGGATCCACCTGCCCAACTTCAGGCTATACTACAAAGTTACAGTCATCAAAACAGCATGGTACTGGAACAAAGACAGAAATATAGATCAGTGGAACAAAATAGAAAGCCCAGAGATAAATCCACACACCAATGGACACCTTATCTTTGAGAAAGTAATCAAGAATATACAATGGAGAAAAGACAATCTCTTTAACAAGTGGTGATGGGAAAACTGGTCAACTACTTGTAAAAGAATGAAGCTAGAATACTTGGTAACATACAAAAAAAATCAACTCAAAATGGATTAAAGATCTAAATGTTGTAAAACCAAAAACTGTAAAACTCCTAGAGGAAAACATAGGCAAAACATTCTCCGACATAAATCACAGCAGGATCCTCTATGACTCACCTCTCAGAGTAATGGGAATAAAAGCCAAAGTAAACAAATGGGACCTAATTAAACCTAAAACTTTTGCACAACAAAGGAAACTATAAGCAGGTTAAAAGACACTTCAGAATGGGAGAAAATGTTAGCAAATGAAGCAACTGACAAAAAATTAATCTCAAAAATATACAAACAGCTCCAGCAGCTCAATTCCACAAAAATAAATGACCCAATCAAAAAATGGGCCAAAGAACTAAACAGACATTTCTCCAAAGAAGACATATAGATGGCTAACAAACACATGAAAAGATGCTCAACATCACTCATTATCAGAGAAATGCAAATCAAAACCACAATTAGGTACCATTTCATGCCAGTCAGAATGGCTGCTATCCAAAAGTCTACAAGCAATGAATGCTGGAGCGGGTATGGAGAAAAGGGAACCCTCTTACACTGTTGGTGGGAATGCAAATTAGTACAGCCACTATAAAGAACAGTGTGGAGATTCCTTTAAAAACTGGAAATAGAACTGCCTTATGACCCAGCAATCCCACTGCTGGGCATACACACCGAGGAAACCAGAATTGAAAGAGACACGTGTACCCCAGTGTTCATCACAGCACTGTTTATAATAGCCAGGACATGGAATCAACCTAGATGTCCATCAGCAGATGAATGGATAAGAAAGCAGTGATACATATACACAATGGAGTATTACTCAGCCATTAAAAAGAATACATTCGAATCAGTTCTAATAAGGTGGATGAAACTGAGCCTATTATACAGAGTGAAGTAAGCCAGAAAGAAAAACACCAATACAGTATACTAACACATATATATGGAATTTAGAAAGATGGTAACGATAACCCTGTATGCGAGACAGCAAAAGAGACACAGATGTATAGAACAGTCTTTTGGACTCTTTGGGAGAAGGTGAGGGTGGGATAATTTGGGAGAATGGCATTGAAACATGTATAATATCATATAAGAAACTAATCAGTCCAGGTTCAATGCATGATACTGGATGCTTGGGGCTGGTGCACTGGGATGACCCAGAGGGATGGTACAGAGAGGGAGGAGGGAAGGGGGTTCAGGATGGGGAACACGTGCATACCTGTGTTGGATTCATGTTGATGTATGGCAAAACCAATACAATATTGTAAAGTAATTAGCCTCCAATTAAAATAAATAAATTTATATATTAAAAAAAAAACAGGTAACTAGTAAGCATACCATATAGCACCATAAACTCAATACTTTGTAATGATCTATATGGGAAAATAATCTAAAGAAAGAGTGGATTATGTATATACATTATGTGTGTGTATATATATACACACACATATATACATAATATATGTGTGTGTATATATATATACATAATAGATTTAATTGCATACCTGAAACTAACACAACATGTAAATCAACAATAATCCAGTAAAAATCATTTCAGAAATATTGTATCCAGAATATGCGTGCATGCTAAGTTGCTTCAGTCATGTCTGACTCTTTGTGACCCTATGAACTGTAGCCCTCCAGGCTCCTCTGTCCATGGGATTCTCCAGGCAAGGTTACTGGAGTGGTTTGCCATGCCCTCCTCCAGAGGATCTTGTCAACCTAGAGATCGAACTGCATCTCATGTCAGGCTCTTTACCACTAGCGCCACCTGGAAAGGCCCCAAAGAAGGATACTATGCTAAAAATATAACCTGACCAACTGCAGAATAGAGTAGGACCATGGATTTCCTTAAAATAGATAGTTTATATCTACAAATACAGATTAAAGTTTTATTTGTTTTATTCAGCAGTTTCTCAAAACATTTTTCTCTAATTTTCAATAGTTTGAATTTTCAAAAAGTACCAAGCAAGATAGACAACAAATAATTTATCAACCCCACATATCATACAGATATTTCACTAGTATCTTAAATGTCATCCCTCTGGTATTCTCTACTCCCATCCTCTACCCAAGCCCTTGCTGCTTCCCTGAGGTTGAGATTTTGAATTTAGACTTTAGTTAGAGAAACTCCAACAGGCTGATCTTGATTCATATGCAGATTCTGTTCCAAGGTTAGAACTCTGTAAGCAGGATGGTTGCAAAACCCTGTCTGGAATAAGTTTTTGGGCATGTTTAATTTAAAACACTAAATATTTCATCTATAAAATGTGGATGAAACAGTTTATATCTGAGCTTTTAGCTTCTTTTTCCTTTCCTAATATTTAAGACCTGCAAATTTTAAGACCTCCAAGAAGCATCAGCCAAATGTCATTACTTCAATATGAAATAATGGCAAGTATGTCTTCTTTTAAAATGAAATAATAATAGTCTCCTTTTTTATCCCTAGATATCATGGTTCACAAAGTTATCTGGTTAAGGGAAAAATCCTTTTGTGAAAGGGAGGAGAAAGAAAACTATTTTCAAAGTTCTAACAGCTCTCATCTTAACAAAACATATTACCCATGTACATCTCAGGGCTTATAGGGTACATGTAAGTTGTGCACTAGTGACAATTAAGTAAATTGGTCAAGCCACCTGATTTTGAAATAGAAATCATTATGAAATTGGCTTCAACATACCAAGAGTAAAAACATAACAAGTACTGAACCTCTAAGCAAACCTGAGTGGGTCTGTTATTGAACTAGATGACATAGGCTTACTTATTTTAAAGTAGATAACACAGGGAACTCAATCTGGCATTCTATGACAACTTAAAGGGGTGGACGGTGTGGGGTGGAAGGGAGGCTCAAAAGAGAGGGTATATATATATATATATATATATACATATATATATATATATGTATATATGTATACTTATGGCTGATTCACGTTGTTGTATGACAGAAACCAATGCAACAGTGCAAAGTAATTATCCTCCAATTAAAAATAAATAAGCAAATTTTTACTGGCCTCAATGCTGATGTACACTGTCTTTGACTTTCTTAAAAGGAGAGGAGACAAGAATTCACAAGTTTCCAAATGTGCTGTTTTTTCCCTTTCCACACTTCCCACAGATAATAGAGAAGAAGATTTTCTTTCAAAGTAAAAACAAACTAGTATAATATAATATTGATGAACTTGTAATTGTATGCCAGATGTAAAGTTAATCTTCACAACAATCCCATAAGGCAAGTATTATTATTATCCATGTTTTATAGATAGGAAAATGTAGATAATGAAAATAAATAAGAAAATAGAGAAGGTTAAATGATATACTCAAGATCACAAGGCTAATAGATATCATAAATAAATTTAAACTCAAATCAAAACATCTCAAAATAAAGAAAAGAAAGGAATAAATATGTTTAGGATGAGGAGAGAACCTGAGTTTAGCCTTCTAGGTCAATTTAAAATGGCAAAAAATATATTGAGACTGATTGATTTTTGCATGGAAGTTAAGTTGCCCAGGGACTTCTATTAACCTGGACTGTTAAGTTGATTTGTATACCCAGTATCTATTCTAGTGACTGGAACATAACAGGTGCTCAAAAAACACTTGTTAAAAGAATGCCTGATTGCACGAATACACTAATAAATGTCACAGTGATTTTTAAACACTGATATCTAGTTTTTTTACAGGGACATAGTTCAAACATTCACAGATTTGAGCAGAATAATTGAAATGGAAACATTAACAAGGATTTAGAGGAATCTACAGGCAGGCTATGCAAGTTCTAAAGACCTTTAGTCAAAATCTGAAGGATAACATCAAAAACTGACTATTGAAATCTTGCTCCCAGTATCTATTCTAGTGACTGGAACATAACAGGTGCTCAAAAAACACTTGTTAAAAGAATGCCTGATTGCACGAATACACTAATAAATGTCACAGTGATTTTTAAACACTGATATCTAGTTTTTTTACAGGGACATAGTTCAAACATTCACAGATTTGAGCAGAATAATTGAAATGGAAACATTAACAAGGATTTAGAGGAATCTACAGGCAGGCTATGCAAGTTCTAAAGACCTTTAGTCAAAATCTGAAGGATAACATCAAAAACTGACTATTGAAATCTTGCATGTGAGATGCAGATGTGGAGCTACAAGACAAGCTTTCAGCGTTCTTTACTATACTTTATTTCTGTGGTAAACAGCCGATGCCAGCTTCAGTTTATAGATGATCTGACCTTCCTAACTCTAACTATTGATTAAGATATTAAGGACAAACCCTTATGTTCAGCTGAGTATAGCATCATTATTTCATAAAGCTTCCTTTATATATATATATATTTGATGTGAGGAAAAAGCAGCATAAACTGCACATTTACTGCAAGGAGATTTTCTCCTCATTATTTAAAGATAAAATGTGATAAGGATGATGGGATTAGCTATTCTCTAGCAACACAAAGCAATTTCTTTGAAGTGAAGTGAAGGGAAAAACTCTTTGCGACCCCATGGACTGTAGCCTACCAGGCTCATCCCTCCATGAGATTCTCCAGGCAAGAGTACTGGAGTGGTTGCCATTTCCTTCTCCAGGGGATCTTCCCAACCCAGGAATTGAACCCGGGTCTCCTGCATTCCAGGCAGACGCTTTAACCTCTGAGCCACCAGGGAAGATCAAAATAGGCAGAAGGTATTCTGCAACCTTTGCTAGGCACATAGTCACACCCCTAGCTAAAGTCAGATTGTTTGAGTATATGTAGCAATGCTACAACTCCCATTTCCTTTTGATCTACCATAGGGAAAACAGACACTTCAGCAAGGTAAAAATAAGTCTCTTTTCAATCCCATATAATATCGGTCCCAAATTGACTGCCCTGGCTACAAATCTACAGGAAAAGCATACTTCTTTTCAAACCAGCTGTCCGTGAATGCCTGCTTCCTTTCTGGAGTTACTGAGTGTCCCTATCCTGGAAAAAAAATTCACTTCACTGCTGCCCCCAATCAGCTGAAATTTAAAAAAAAAAAGATAAATTTACTTGGACATGAACCATTGGAAAAGAATTATCAGAAAGCCTTTGTGAAATTAACACAAGAGCTAGAGATTTGAAAGCCAAAGCAGAGCAAAAACATTAAACATGCTGAAGGCGTGAGAGACTTTTATTAAACACATTGCCACACACACATACAGGGCCAGTCAGGTCTGACCTCCCTAAGCAAAATCATTTCATGTTCTGCTTGCTTTGTCTAATTTTTTGATCTCCTATAAAAGAAAAATCAGGTAAACGGAGTTTGATTGGGATATGTGGTTTATTGTTAAAGCCCAAAATATCACACTAAGGCTATTATTGTCTAAAGCAATTCACATGAGCCATCTTCTCAACAACAGAACACTTCCTAACACTTAGGAATAGTATCTAGGCTGCTAGATTCTAAGAAAGGCACTGCATTTCCTAAGTGAATCCATGGGAGTTCAACGTTCAAATTCATCTATCAGGTTGCACAGCCATTGTCCAATAAGCACAGATAAAACACAGCTTAAAGATTTGTCCCTTTTCACTTTATTTTTCTAACTCTGGTGGACACACTGTCACTGCAGTTCCCCTTACCCTAATCTGCACATTGAGCTTGTTAGTATATTTAAGTTCCTAAATTCTTCTTCAGATACAGATTGTTCCTAGTGTGGAGAAATAGGCCGATAGAAAAAGGCAATGTTTTCTTCTTGTTAAAGGATGGCATATAGAAGGATCCCCCAATTATAAATTAGAGAGTTTCCATAACTTTGCTGAAGTGAAGTCATGGTGATCCATAGGATCATATATCATAATTACCCAATGCAAACAAACACAAAGACACACACATGTGTATGTAGTTTACACATATGAACACAAATGTGAACACATGCCACAAATCACCATGATCTCTTTGTGCAATGAAGGTTAAAACATTCCTTTAGCAGAGCCCAATCTTTGGATACACTACAAATATTAATTCTTCTCAGGGTGAAGGAATAGGATGAATTAGCAGATGGGGATTGACATATATACACTGTGTATAAAAAGGGGCACCCCAGGTGGCACAAGTGGATAAGAACTTGCCTGCCATTGCATGAGATGTAGAGATGTAGATTCGATCCCTGGGTCAGGGTGATCCCCTAGAGGAGGGCATAACAACCCACTCTAGTATCCTTGCCTGGAGAATCCCTTGGACAGAGGAGCCTTGTGGGCTACACTTCATAGACTTCAAAGAGTCAGACACAGTTGAAGCAATTTAGCACATACATATGTGTGCGTGTATAAAATAGATAACTAATGAGAACCTACTGTATAGTACAGGGAGCTCTACTCAGTGCACTGCGGAGACCTAAATGGGAAGGAAATCCAAGGAAGAAGGGATATATGTATATGTATAGCTTATTCACTTTTCTGTAGAGCAGAAACTAACATGATATTGTAAAGCAACTATACTTCAATAAAAACTAATTTCAAAAGAAGAAGCAAACAACCCAACCCAAAACTGGGCAGAAGACCTAAATAGACATTTCTTCAAAGAATATGTATAGACAGTTAAAGAGCACATGAAAAGATGTTCAACATCACTTATTATTAGATAAATGTAAATTGAAACTACAATGAGCTATCATCTCATATCACTCAGAATGGCCATCTTCAAAATGTCTACAAACAATAAATGATGGAGAGGGTGTGGAACCCTCCTACACTATTGGTGGGAGTGTAAACTGGTACAGTCACTGTGGAGAACAGAATGGAGGTTCCTTAAGAAACTAAAAATAGAGCTACAGTATGATCCAACAAACCCACAAGGGCATAATATCCAAAAAAAACAGAGTTTGAAAGGAAACATGTATCCCTATGCTAATTACAGTGCTATTTACAATACCCAAGAGGTGGAAGAAACCTAAGCGTCCATCAACAGATGAAAGAATAAAAAAGATGTGGCTTATATATAGGCGTCCCTGGAAGCTCAGCTGGTAGAGAATCTCCCTGCAATGTAAGAAACCCCGGTTTGATTCCTGGGTTGGGAAGATCCCCTGGAGAAACGATAGGCTACACACTCCAGTATTCTTGGGCTTCCTTGGTGAGTCATATGGTAAAGAATTCACCTGCAATGTGGGAGTCCTGGGTTTGATCCATGGATTGGGAAGATCTAGAGGAGGGCATAGCAACCCATTCCAGAATTCCTGCCTGGAGAATCCCCATGGACAGAGGAGCCTGGTGGGCTACAGTCAATGGGTTCACAAAGAGCTGGACATGACTGAGTAACAAAGCTCAACACAGTGCATACACAATGGAACATTACTTAGCCATTAAAAATGAAGTAGATTTATCTCTGGGCTTTCTATTTTGTTCCATTGATCTATATTTCTGTCTTTGTGCCAGTACCATACTGTCTTGATGACTGTGGCTTTGTAGTAAAGCCTGAAGTCAGGCAGGGTTGATTCCTCCAGTTCCATTCTTCTTTCTCAAGATGGCTTTGGCTATTCGAGGTTTTTTGTGTTTCCATACAAACTGTTTATAATAGCCAGGACATGGAAGCAACCTAGATGTCCATCAGCAGAAGAATGGATAAGAAAGCTGTGGTACATATACACAATGGAGTATTACTCAGCTTTTAAAAAGAATACATTTGAATCAGTTCTAATGAGGTGGATGACGCTGGAGCCGATTATGCAGAGAGTGAAGTAAGCCAGAAAGAAAAACACCAATACAGTATACTTACACATATATATGGAATTTAGAAAGATGGTAATGATAAACCTGTACGCAAGACAGCAAAAGAGACACAGATGTATAGAAC
>SJXQ01008140.1:104104-130102 GCA_006408695.1 Aepyceros melampus
ACACACACACACACACATATGTACTGTGCTGTGTTTAGTAGCTCAGTTGTGTCCAACCCTTTATGACCCCATGAACTGGAGCCCAGCAGGCTCCTCTGTCCATGGGGATTCTCTAAGCAAGAATACTGGAGTGGGTTGCCATGCCCTCCTCCAGGGAATCTTCCCAAGCCAGGGATAGAACCCAGGTCTCCCACACTGCAGGAAGATTCTTTACCATTGAACCACCAGGGAAATATATATATATATATATGCTTCCCTGGTGGTTCAATGGTAAAGAATCTTCCTGCAGTGTGGGAGACCTGGGTTCTATCCCTGGCTTGGGAAGATTCCCTGGAGGAGGGCATGGCAACCCACTCCAGTATTCTTGCTTAGAGAATCCCCATGGACAGAGGAGCCGCTGGGCTCCAGTTCATGGGGTCATAAAGGGTTGGACACAACTGAGCTACTAAACACAGCACAGTACATATGTGTGTGTGTGTGTGTATATATATAATTGATGTATATATTTCAATAGGGTTAACATGGAGTTAGTTAATGATAGAGTATACAAAATAGGACAGAATATTTTGATTTGGTCTTTAAACTTCTTGTATCAATTTATGCCTTAAGCCAATTAACTCACTTGATCAGTGTGTGTAGCAAGTGAAAACACAAGAAAAATTTTATATCCTGCTTCATTCCTTAATCTGGTTATCTATTTCAAGCCACTATTTGCCCCATAGAGGCAGGACCAAACCCCAGTGGAAGCCGCAGGGATATGGGAAGGAGCAATGGATGGAGAGTCAGAAGAACTGCAAGTATGTGCTTCAGTGTTATCTTTTATCACTCAGGTAACTTTGGAAGTAACACATCTCAGCAGACTTCAGTAACATGAATTTTGAAATGAGAACAGTGGGTTGGTAATCTCATCTATTACTCAGTTATGAAATATGATTCATAACCCAATGCAGATCTTTCATTACTAAAAAAATCAAAGGTGCATCCCAGAAAATGAATATTATCTTAATTTTAATTATTGAAGTCCATATTTGCACTTCATTTTCAAACATAATCTACTCAATTCTCCAACTTTCTATTAGCATAAATTATATGCCTTTTATGAAATTAACATTGAGAGAAAATGACACAATTGTAATAAAGAAAATCTAAATGTGGTCAGTTTTAAAGAAAAATTTTGGAAAAATACAAAGAAAAATGACCTGGAATGAAAATATCAAAAGACAACCATTCAAAAATAATATTCTGATGATACAATCATAAATGATGCCTTAGAAATGAGGAGGTGTCTAAAGATCAGCATAGCTGCATTTTGAAAGAAAGAATGAAATCCAGAGATGAATAAAAGCTTGGAAAATTATGTATTTAGTAAACAAATGAGGGAAAGACTATAAAATATTTGGACATATTTGAAGGGCTTTCCAGGCCTGATGTGTGAATGCAAAACTCCACTGGTAGGTTAATAGATGACAAAGAGGAAATAGAAAAACTTTTACAATGCCACTCTTGCTATTACTCCTACTAACTTTCTTTAAGTTGTTGGGTAAATCAAATTTATTTTTTCTCAAATATTTAATATATTCTGTTCTCTCTGCATATGTGGTTTTCCCTCTCTTTTCTGCCTAATTTTACTCTTCTTTCAAGACTCTGAAATCTTCCTGTTATAATCTTTACACATCCAATTTAGCTTATAACATAATTTATTTACATTTTAATTTTGAATAGTATTTGTTTAACCAACAAGACAGAAAAAAAAATATCTATTTGGGAATAGGAAGCATATTTGGGATAACTCAATGTCAGCCATCCAGCACTGTACCCAGCACATAAGGAAACAAAAAAGAATATTGAAAAAAATTAAGCAAATGTAGAAAATATGTATGGCTACTATACTAGAAATTGCATATTGTCTCCCTATAATCCACTTATCCTTTAGTATAGATTACTTTCAATATTTCTGACCATTTACCTGGAGAAGGAAATGGCAAACCATTCCAGTACTCTTGCCTGGAAAATTCCGTGGGCTACAATCCATGGGGTCACAAAGAGTCAGACATGACTGAAAGACTTCACTTTCACTTTCAACTGCCAAGCTAGACATTTCCAGCCTCCCTTATAACTAGGTTTGTGCACATAACTGAGTTCTGGCAATGATCTGTGAGCAGAAAAGCTATAACTCCAGAGTTGAGCCCTTAAATGAAAAGATAAGTCCTCTCTTTACTATATCCATATATGATGGGAGCTGGTACAGCACTCCTGGAACAGAAAACGAAAGCTGTATTTTGAGAATGATACGACAGAAAGTGAAGGAGCTAGATAATGTTGTGGGATTAAATATTAGGCATGGTCCATTTACCTCATATTTAGCCATGAGAAAAAAAATAAAATTTCTTAAGCTATGGTATTATTTGCATTTTGTTATAGTACTTAAAACCTATATTTTACTAATACAACTTTCAACAGTGTCATCTAAAATAGATTCCAGGGATGTTTCAATTACTTAATGATAATCAAGCGCTGGTACTTGAGAACAAAAGCCAGACTTTTCTTTATATTCACTGAAGAATAAATAGTGACTTTGTCAGATGAGGGGAAAAAGCAAATTTAAACAAGAACTGGATTGAAATTAAACCTTTGTTCCTTTTTAACTTTCTTCTCTTGTTCCTTTTATGTTTTGCAACATTTCAATTATGGTTTCAACCTTTGTTATAAAGAGCAATTTTAAACAAACAAATGGAATATAAGCAATAGAATTGTTAAGGGAAAACATGGCAATAGAAAAAAAATCTTTCTAAAACTTAAGGTAGAATGCATTTCAAAGGAAGTATATTAGTCTTAGAAAATATTGAGAATAGTTCAAAAGCTTCTCGGGGTCTGGCTTTTTTTTTTTTTTTAATCTACTTAAGTAATCTAGATATGGAGACCAGCTACAAATATATTTAATTTGTTGATACCCAAAGATGAAGTCTGGAGTAAGTGTAAGGCAAAATGAATGAGAGATTAGAATCTTCTTGGTAGAGAAATAATATCTTACATGTGGTTAAAGAAAAACTAAACAAAAGAATACAGGATTTGAAATAAACTCAGACTTAAAATACAAGTGAAAATACATTACAACAATATCAAAGTATCACCTTTAAGTCATGACTATAATGCAGTTATAGCAGCTAACTTATCACAAAGTAAAAATGTCCTAGTATAATCAATGACTTAAATTAGTATTCTTACGTTTGCATATCTACTTGAGACTATAATAATTTGGCAGATATTACACTGGTATCTAATATGATTTTACCAATGAGTATAGTGATTACATATATGACTATAGAAAAAGGGATGATTTGCAAAGAAGTAAACAAAGCACTGAACACAACTGGAAAATTTAAAGCAAGTTATGTACATCAAGGAGCATTTTGTTTTGTTTTGTTTTGTTTTTTCCTTTCATTTTTCACAGCTAATCCTAAAGGTAAGAGTTTTGGCATAGGAGGATTTGAGTTCCTAGGACTGATTCTTATGATGATTTTGGTCAAGTCCTTTTAATAATGCTTTATATTTCAAAATGTGGTACAATATAATTGTTTCAGAAATAACATGAAAATTAATAAATATTTTAGCAGCAGCAAACAGTATTAATTATTTTATGATCTCTATATTTTTATGTCAGGACCACAGCCTTGTCTAACTCAATGAAACTATGGGACATACCATGTAGGGCCACCCAAGATGGATGGGTCATGGTGGAGAGTTCTGACAAAAAGTGGTCCACTGGAGAAGGGAATGGCAAACCACTTCAGTATTCTTGCCTTGAGAAACCCATGAACAGCATGAAAAGGCAAAAAAGATAGGACACTGAAAGATGAATTCCCAAGGTTGGTAGGTACCCATATGCTACAGAAGACTGGATCTATAGCTCCAGAAAGAATGAAGAGAAGGAACCAAGGTGAAAACAGCACCCAGTTGTGGATGTGACTGGTGATGGAAGTAAAGTCCAATGCTGTAAACAGCAATATTGCATAGGAACCTGAAAGGTTAGATCCATGAATCAAACTAAATTGAAAGTCATCAAACATGAGATGGCAAAAGTGAACATTGACATTTTAGCAATCAGTGAACTAAAATGTATAAGAATGGGTGAATTTAATTCAAATGACCACTGTATCTACTACTGTGGGCAAGATTCCCTTAGAAGAAATGGAGAAGCCCTCATAGTCAACAAGAGTCTGAAATGCAATACTTGAGTGCCATTTCAAAAATGACAAAATAATCTCTGTTCGTTTCCAAGGCAAGCCGTTCAATATCACAGTAATCCAAGTCTATGCCCCGACCACTAATGCTGAAGAAGCTGAAGTTGACTGGTTCTATGAAGACCTATAAGACCTTCTAGAACTAACACCCATAAAAGATGTCCTTTTCATTATAGGGGACTGGAATGCAAAAGTAAGACGTGAAGAGATACCTGGAATAACAGGCAAATGTGGCGTTGAAGTTAAAATGAAGCTGGGCAAAGGCTAACAGAGTTTTGTCAAGAGAACACACTGGTCATAGCAAACACCCTATTCCAACAGTGTAAGAGATGACTCTACACAGGGACTCACCAGATGGTTAATACCAAAATCAGATTGATATATTCTTTGCAGTCAAAGATAGAGAATCTGTATACAGTCAGCAAAAACAAGACAAGGAACTGACTGTGGCTCAGATTATGAACTCCTTATTGCAAAATTCAGACTTAAATGGAGAAAGTAGGGAAACCCCTAGACCATTCAGGTATGACCTAAATCAAATACCTTACGATTATACAGTAGAAGTGACAAATAGATTCAATGGATTAGATGTCATAGGCAGCGGGCCCAAAGAATGACGGGCGGAGGTCATGACACTGTAAAGGAGACAGTGATCAAAACCATCCCCAAGAAGAAGAAACGCAAAAAGGCGAAATGGTTGTCTGAGGAAGTCTTACAAATAGCTGAGAAAAGAAGAGAAGCAAAAGGCAAAGGACATAAGGAAAGATATATCCATCTGAATGCAGAGTTCCAAAGAACAGCAAGGAGAGATAAGAAAGCCTTCCTCAGTGATCAATGCAAAGAAGTAGAGGAAAACAATAGAATGGGAAAGACTAGACATCTCTTCAAGAAAAATAGGGATACAAAAAGAACGTTTCATGCAAAGATGGGCACAATAAAGGACAGAAATTGTATGGACCTAACAGAAATAGAAGATATTAAGAAGAAGTGGCAAGAATACACAGAACTATACAAAAAAGATCTTCATGATCCAGATAATCATGATGGTGTGATCACTCACCTAGAGCCAGACATCCTGCAATGTGAAATCAAGTGGGCCTTAGAAACCATCACTACAAACAAAGCTAATGGAGGTGATGGAATTACAGTTGAGCTATTTCAAATCCTGAAAGATGATGCTGTGAAAGTGCTGCACTCAATATGCCAGCAAATTTGGAAAACTCAGCAATGGCCACATGACTGGAAAAGGTCACTTTTCATTCCAACCCCAAAAAAGGCAATGCCAAATAATGTTCAAACTACTGCACAATTGCACTCATCTCACACGCTAGCAAAATAATGCTCAAAATTCTCAAAACAGGCTTCAGTTCTTCATGAACTAAGAAATTCCAGATGTTCAAGCTGGATTTAGAAAAGGCAGGGGAACCAGAGATAAAATTGATAACATCTGATTAATCATAGAATAAGAAAGAGAATTCAAGAAAAACATCTACTTCTGCTTCATTGACTATGCTGAAAATTTAACTGTATGGATCACAACAAGCTATGGGAAATTCTTCAAGAAATGAGAATAACAGACCACCTGACCTGCCTCCTGAGAAATCTGTATGCAGGTCAAGAAGCAACAGTTAGAACTGACATGGAACAATGAAGGTGAAGTCGCTCAGTCGTGTCTGACTCTTTGCAACCCCATGGACTGTAACCTACTAGGCTTCTCCATCCATGGGATTCTTTAGGCAAGAATACTGGAGTGGATTGCCATTTCCTTCTTCAGGGGATCTTCCTGACCCAGGGATCCAACCTGGGTCTCCCATATTGGAGGCAGATGCTTTAACCTCTGAGCCACCAGGGAAGCTGGAACAATGAACTGGTTCCAAACTGGGAAAGGAGAACATCAAGGTTGTATAGTGTCAACCTACTTATTTAAGTTATATGCAGAGTGCATCATGCAAAATGCCCATCTGAATGAAGCACAAGCTGGAATCAAGATTGCAGGGAGAAATATCAATAACCTCAGACACACAGATGACACCACCCTTATGTAAGAAAGCAGAGGAACTAAAGGGTCTCTTGATGACAGTGAAAGAGGAGAGTGAAAAAGCCCGCTTAAAACTAATCATTCAAAAAATTAAGATCATGGCAAGTAGATGGGGAAACAATGGACACAGTGACAGTGTTTATTTTCTTGGGCCCCAAACCACTGCAGATGGTGGCTGCAACCATGAAATTAAAAGATGCTTGCTCCTTTTAAGAAAAGCTATGGCAAACTTAGACAGGATATAAAAAACAGAGATACTACTTTGCCAACAGAGGTCCATCTAGTCAAAGTGGTGGTTTTTCCAGTAGTCCTGTATGGATGTGAGAGTTGGACTATAAAGAAAGCCGAATGCTGAAGAATTGATGCTTTTTAACTATGGTATTGAAGAAGACTCTTGAGAGTCCCTTGGACAGCAAGAGGATCAAACCAGTCAATCCTGAAGGAAATCAGTCCTGCATATTCATTGGAAGGACTGATACTGAAGCTGAAGCTCCAATACTTTGGCCACCTGATGCGAAGAATGGACTCATTAGAAAAGTCCCTAATCCTGGAAAGATTGAAGGCAGGAGAAGAAGGGGACGACAGAGGATGAGATGGTTGGATGGCATCGATGGACATGAGTTTGAGCAAGCTCCAGGAGTTGGTGATGGACAGGGAATACTGGCATGCTTCTTTCCATGGGGTTGCAGAATCAGAAGTGACTGAGCAACGAACGGAACTGAACTGAACAGGACCGTTCAAAGATCTAGTTGTTAAAGTGGCCTGTTTGGGACTTTAATAAAGAGATTTTTAGTTTTTTTCATTCTGAAGCACATATACTAAGATTCTTTAGTTCCACTGAAACAAGTATAACTGAGGTACCTAAATATATGCTGTAACTAGATGTTACTGTAATAACTGGAGTAAATGTAAAGAAATGTTTAAATTCTGAAATTCCTGGAAATACACTTCTCACTGGAGCAAACTATTTTTCTACTAGTTAAAGAAATTTTGATGTGTGCTCTGTCACTCAGTAGTGTTTAGCAAATAGAAAGAGAACTCATATTTGAAATTCAGATAAACAATTGAAAATTTAAAAATATTTGTGTCTCCCATACAGTACTTGGATTACACTTTTTTTTTCATTTTATAAAATTTTTATTGGAGTATTGTTGATTTACAATGTTGTGTTAGTTTCAAGTATAAAGTAAAGTGAATGTATTATTTTTTAAAATATTCCTTGTTTATGTGAAATTCAAATTTTGTTAGACATTCTGTATCTAGCAACTCTATCACTGCTCATCCCACAGTGTTGGGACTGATTTTGAGGACATTTGTCCACAGGAAATTCTACATGAAGGCAAGTTAAGGACCAGTTCCAAATGGCAGCCTGTAGTGTGTCAATCTGAGGAGAGATTAATCACTTGAAGAACAATTCTAATTAAACTGCTGGTTTCAGACTAGGTAATCATATCAATCCTTTTGTCTTTAAAATGTTTCTTGAAGGCACCAAAGAGGTAATCAGACAGCGAGGAACTGTTGGACTGAGGTCAGATAATGTTCAATACCATGACAGATTAGGACTCAACCCTTTTTCTTGCTATGTTTCCCGTTAAATTTTTGGAATCCCCTTGCTTTTTCTATGATCCAGTGGATGTTGGCAATTTTATCTCTGGTTCCTCTGCTTTTTCTAAATCCAGCTCTGGAAGCTCTGAGTTCATGTACTGATGAAGGTTAGCTTGAAAGATTTTGAACATATATATTTTCCATGTTAATAGAGGTGAAAACTAAATTTAAATTTTTAGATGAATATTATGAAAAGAAATGTTGTATATTTTAATGAATAACAAAATCATATTGAAAATATAATAAAAATATAGTTTATCCCAGTTGAAAAGAGAATTCATGAATTGGAAAACATGTCAAAAGATGTTGAAAAACAAAATGATGTACAATATACAAAAGAAGATGAGAAATCAATGATATGTTAAGAAGATATATATTTAATGGATTATAGAAGAGAGGAGATTCTATAATCAGAGTCAATATTTGCATACATCTCAAATCATGAAAAACTTCATGCCCACAGATATTCAGGAGACAAAGAAATCCCTTGGCAGCATACAGAAGAATAAATCCAAACCTACAGACTGCATAATAATACTGCAGAAAAGTAACACAAGGAAAATATTTTACACAGACCAGAAAAAAAAAAACAAACTATAAAGATTATTTCAGCAAAGGGAATTCAGTGAAGAAAGGATATAAATTCAACAAACGGTATTGGAATAATTGGGTGTACACATACTCAAAAGAAGAAGGCAGAGGGAGAAGGAAAAGAAGGAGAAAAAGAGGGAGGGGGAAGGAAGAGAAGGGGAAGAAGAAGAAAACATTTAGACACTTGAAAGGGCTTAGCAACTGAACATCTCACACAAAGAAATCAAACATTCATCTAAATGAAAAATACAAAACTACAGAGTTCTAGAAGAAAATATTTAAAAATCTAGCTTCTTAAAAGTTTTGTCATATGATCCAGCAATTATATTCCTAGGAATTTCCGAACTGATTTTAAAACTCATGTCTATACAAAACTTGTACAATAATGTTTCTGACAACTTTCCACAAAAATCTGACAGCAAACAATATGTTTTCAATAAAATGGATAAATAAACTTTAGTAAATCCAAACAGTGGAGTAATATTCAGCAATAAAAAGAAATAAGCTATCAAGCCACAAAAGATATGGATAAACTTTAAATGAATATTACTACAATGAAAAGAGTCAGATTCGAAAGGCTATATACTGTATGATTTTAACCACATGACAATCTGGTCAAAGCAAACTTAAAAACAACAACAACAACAAAAATTAAAGAATCAGTGGTTTCCAAAACTCAGTTAAAGAGTTCAGTTTAACATAACTGAGTTTTGGAAACCACTGATTTGGGATGCTTGGGGCTGGTGCACGCGGATGATCCAGAGAGATGATATGGGGTGGGAGGTGGGAGGGGGGTTCAGGATTGGGAACTCATGTACACCCGTGGCAGATTCATGTCAAGGTATGGCAAAAGCAATACAGTATTGTAAAGTAAAATAAAGTAAAAATAAAAATTAAAAAAAAAAGAGTTCAGTTTAAGACTCAGTTTAAGAGTTCTTTGTACATTTGGATAACAATTTTTTTAAGATGTCTTCTGCAAATATGCTTTCCCAATGTGACCTGTCTTCTTATTCACTTGAGAGCTTTTTTCCATACATATTTTAATTTTAATGAAATTCAGTGTATCATATTTTTTTTCTTTTGTGAATTATGCCCTAGTGTTGTATTTTAAAAAATCATACCATACTTAACTTTATCACAATTTTTTCCTATGTTATCTTCTAGGAGTTCTATAGTATTTCATTTTAAATTTAGGTCTATGATCCATTTGTGCTATTTTTGTGAAGAATGTGAATGTTTGTTTAAATTATCTCTTTCTCTCTCTCTCTCTCTCTTTTTTGTTATGTGGATGTCCAGTTTTTCTACCACCATTTGTTGAAAAGAGTATTCTTGCTCCTTGGCATCCTTTTTCTCTTTGGTCAAAGATTAGTCAACTATATCTTTGTGGAAATACTTCTTCTTTTCCATTGACCTATTTGTTTATGATTTTGCTAATACCACACTATCCTATTTATTGTAACTTTATAGTAAATCCTTAATTTAGATAATGTTAGTCTTCAAATTTTTGTCCTTCTTTAATATTGTGTGGCTATTCTGGGTATTTTGGCTATTTGGGGTATTAGAGAAGGAAATGACAACCCACTCCAGTATTCCTGCCAGGAAAATCCCATGGATGGAGGAGCCTGGTAGGCGACAGTCCATGGGGCTGCAAAGAGTTGGACACAACTGAATGACTTCACTTTCACTTTCATTCTGGGTATTTTAGCTTTCCATATAAATTTTAGAATCAGTCTGTTGCTATACACAAAATACCTTGCTGAAATTGTGACTGTGATTGTAGGAGAAAACTGATATCCTGGCAACCTTGACTTTCCCTATCCATGACCACAGAATAGTTCTTCATTTGTTAATTTTTTTTTAATTTATTTTATTCATCAGAGGTTTTTTTTTAGCATTTCTCACATTGATCTTGTATATTTTTTTGTTAGATTTATAACTAAGTACTTAACTTTGGTGTGCTATGATGTTATAATTTTTAAAATTTCAAATTACATTTGTTCCTGGCTTGTATATAGAAAAACAATTTATTTTTTTTAATATTAATCTAGTGTTCTACAAATTTTTTAGGGTAATTATTAGTTCCAGAAGGGATTTTTTGGTCAGTTTTTTTTTTTTTTTTTTTAGATTTTCTATGTAGGCAACATGTCATCCTTGAAAAAAGATATTTGTATGACTTCATTTCTAATATGTATATCATGCATTACCTAGCAGTTCCAGTACAATGTTGAAAAGAAGTAGTGAGAGGGGACATCTCATCTTGTTCCCAATCTCAGCATAAAAACTTCTACTTTGTCAACATTAAATACAATGTTAGCTGGGTGGATGTTCTTTATCAAGTTGAGAAAGGTCTCCTTTATTCCTAGTTTACTGAGAGTTATTATGAATAGGTGTAGGATATTGTCAGTTGTTTTTCTGTATCTATTTATATGATCACATGAGTTTTCTTCTTTAGCCTGATGTAACAGATTACTTTAATTTTTGAACATCATACCAGCTTTACATACCAGGGTCATGGGGTATAATTGTTTTATACATTGTTAAATTTAAATTGCTAATATTTTGTTGAAGTTTTCACAAGAGAAAATGGTTTATAGCTTTTTGCTGTTGTGTTATTGTTGCTACTGTTTTTATGTAATGTCTTTATCTGGTTTTGGTGTTAGGGTGATGCTGTCCTCATTGAGTAAGTTAGAAGATATCCCCTCTACTTCTATCTTTTGGAAAATATTATGGTGAAGTGATAAAATTTCTTCCTTAAATATTCAGTAGAAATTTCCATTGAACCTACCTGAATCTTGCACTTTCTGTTTTGGAGGATTATTAAATTTTGATTCAATTTATTTAATATATATAGGCCCATTCAGATGCCTATCTTTTCTTATATGAAGTTGATGCTTTGTGTCTTTCAAGCAATTGGTCCATTTCATGTACATTATCAAGTTTATGAGCATAACATTTATAATATTCCTGTATTATCCTTTTAAAGGCCATGAAATCTTTAATCATGCCCTCCTCCTTTCATCTATGATATTAATGATTTGTGTCATCATAGTTATTTTAATTTGCTTGTCAGTTAATTTTAAAAATTGGGTAGTATTTAAGTTCATGCATTCATGGTTCATGCATTTGCTTTGTCTATAGAGGCTGCATTTTTTCTGGCATGGCTGTAATATTTCAATGAAACTCAGACATGTGATACTGAGTACTAAAAACTGTGGTAAACAGGTCTTAATGTGAGATCTTATGTAAATCATGCTAGCAGTCAGACTGTGTTTACTATAGCTATAGGGTTCCAGAGGCTTTAGTGTCCCCATATTGTCCTTGTTTTTATCTCCTTTGGTGCTTCGGCACTTGTATAGGTACTCATCCTGAAAGGAACTTTGCGTCTTGCATCTTTTTTTCCCATAATAATTGTATATCTGCTATTGTACTGTATCCCTGTTGGTGTGATGATAAGATGTGGGGAGAAGTGTTCTATGATTGTGATTAAATTTTGTTCTTCTGATGGACCTATGTCCTTGAGTTGTGATCTTCACTGGTGTTTCTAAGCATCCACCACTACCAAAGTGAGGTAGAAACATTACAAGGTTCTGGTGTGGGAGAAATGCCATTCCCCCAGTTAGTTAGTTCAGTCACTCAGTCGTGTCCGACTCTTTGCGACCCCATGAATTGCAGCATACCAGGCCTCCCTGTCCATCACCAACTCCCGAGAGTTCACTCAGACTCACGTCTATCGAGTCAGTGATGCCATCCAGCCATCTCATCCTCTGTCATCCCCTTCTTCTCCTGCCCCAATCCCTCCCAGCATCAGAGTCTTTTCCAATGAGTCAACTCTTCGCATGAGGGGGCCAAAGGACTGGAATTTCAGCTTTAGCATCAATACTTCCAAAGAAATCCCAGGGTTGATCTCCTTCAGAATGGACTGGCTGGATCTCCTTGCAGTCCAAGAGACTCTCAAGAGTCTTCTCCAACACCACAGTTCAAAAGCATCAATTCTTCGGCACTTAGCCTTCTTCACAGTCCAACTCTCACATCCATACATGACCACAGGAAAAACCATAGCCTTGACTAGACGGACCTTTGTTGGCAAAGTATTGTCTCTGCCTTTCAACATGCTATCTAGGTTGGACATAACTTTTCCTCCAAGGAGTACGCGTGTTTTAATTTCATGGCTGAAGTCACCATCAGAGTGATTTTGGAGCCCCCCAAAATAAAGTTTGACACTCTTTCCACTGTTTCCCCATCGGTTTCCCATGAAGTGATGGGACCGACTGCCATGATCTTCGTTTTCTGAATGTTGAGCTTTAAGCCAACTTTTTCACTCTCCACTTTCACTTTCATCAAGAGGCTTTTGAGATCCTCTTCACTTTCTGCCATAAGGGTGGTGTCATCTGCATATCTGAGGTTATTGATATTTCTCCTGGCAATCTTGATTCCAGCTTGTGCTTCTTCCAGCCCAGCATTTCTCATGATGTACTCTGCATATAAGTTAAATAAGCAGGGTGACAATATACAGCCTTGACGTACTCCTTTTCCTATTTGGAACCAGTCTGTTGTTCCATGTCCCATTCTAACTGTTGCTCCTGACCTGCCTACAGGTTTCTCAAGAGGCAGGTCCATGTCTTGTGTTGTTGGAAGACGGTGTTTACTATGACCAGTGCATTTTCTTGGCAAAACTCTATTAGTCTTTGCCCTGCTTCATTCCGTATTCCAAGGTCAAATTTGCCTGTTACTCCAGGTGTTTCTTGACTTCCTACTTTTGCATTCCAGTCCCCTATAAAAAGTGCTCTGGTATCATCATATTTCTCACTTTTCCCTTTGCAACTGCCATACCTATCAGGGGATGCTTTTTAGTTATACATCATGAAAACCTGGTGAGGTTCCTGAATGGAACACTTATGAAAGTGTGGGAACATGCTTACAACCATGTTCCCCAGGAGTTTCTCACTCTCATGACAGTCTAAACTCAGCCTCTAACAATTCTGTTCCTCCCAATATACAGATAAGCAGATTGTAATTGTGACTTTCTGGGTTTGCCTAACTTTCCAGATCATGGGGTACAGGTTTGACTTGTAAATTCAATTTTCTGATGGGTCCAAAAAGAATAACTGACTTGCAGTTTGTTAGGTTTTTACCTGTAAAGATGGAGTGATGACTTCTAAGTTCCTCACATATCTGAGCTAAAACTGGAAGTATGTAATGAAGTTTTTTTTCTTTTCAGCATAGAGGAACCTGGAAAATGTTTTAAACATTATTAAATGTCTATTGTGAGTCAGATACCTATTTTAAGCTTTGGCCATGTAGAATTGAAAAAAAAAAACTGGATTAAAATCAAGTATTATTTCCTTATAATTTCTACCCCCTTGTCCTGTTTGCCTGACAGACTTTAAAAGGAAAAATCATAACAGACACCCTTAATTGCACACAATTTAGTAACTGTTTTTAAGCATGACCTCTTAGAGTTGGAGGTAAGACATAATGGAGATACTGTGGAGTGCCTTTTTTTTTCTAGGACTATTTGGATTTGAAGCCCACATTTTATTTAATTAGCACACTGCTTATTCCTACTTTCCTTTCCTCTTCTGCTTTCAACTGTGAGTCATCCCAAAAGGGAAGATAGACCTACTTGTATAGAAAATGAGTTCTGTTAAGAGATAAGAAATAGAAACTTTGATGGAGTTTCACATATATTGAAATCCGTGATACCAATCATTCAGGACAGCAGATAATTCTGTTTTTTCATTCAGCATTTATTCAACAGGCACTTCTAAATAGCAGCTTTACTTCAGATTCTGGTTTAGTTGTAACAATGATTAAAGCATATTCATTACTGCTAAAAAAAAAAGTAAAGTCTATTAGTGGAGATGTACATACTAAAAAATTAGTGTAATGCAGAATGATAAAGTCTGTGTTAGATCTGTCTACCTACAGACTAAATAGTTACAAGAATCACATATTAGTGCATAAATTTGATTTAAACAGTATTGTTCACTTATTATAATAGTTCACTTGTTAATATATTTTCCAACTTAAGAAACTTCCTTTTCTCTTGATTCTTTCCATTTTACTTAAATGTTTACTAAAACATAACTTTAATGAGCACAAGGTAACATTATTTCTGAAAGTCATGTCAGTCCTTAGGAGATAAAGTTAGAAAATAGACAACTTTACGCTCATGGATGGTATTCCACATTATAATTTATTAGACTTTACCTGCTTAATTCTAATGCTAAAAAAGTAAATATTCCTATATTTCTGTGTCTTATAATCAGAGTTTTTTTCTCCAAATGGAAACAATGTGTATATAACTAATGTGACTATATGAGTTTGCATGTGAGTATTTTGGAAAGAATGAAAATTGGAAGATGAAGAGAAAGTGAAAAACACTTATATCCATGGGATAATTTCAATACCCTGTTGATTCTGTTTTTTCATATATTGGATGTTGTCACTGACGGTATTAATGAAATAATAAGAGAAACTTATAGCTGAGTATAGTTACCCATGTTTCAAAGCTATCTGGTTTAAATCTCACTAGATCTCTGACGATCTTAATTATATTTTAATAATTTTCTCTTAAAAGAAAGTATTGTTTTAATCTGATTTTAAAGGCATGAAAAATATTTGCCAAAACCTATTGTTCTTAATTTCACTGACTTACAAAGTAAGAAAAAATGATGCACACAGATATCATCATCTAGAAAGACGATTTGAAATTTAGTTCAGATTTTGGTGTCAATAATATGACCTTTCCATTGTTTATAATAATATGAGGAAGGGAATGCCATGGTTAGATTGTTTTTTTTTTTAAGAATAATATAAAAATATTGAAAATATGTGCTGATAGGGTAAGAAATAATTATAGAAAGAAAATTTAGAAATCTGTCTTAACAATTATTCAGGAGATGGATAATGAGTATCATACTTTATTTGTGATAATGGAAGTAGAATGAAAGACACACTGCCCTTCAGGTCACATAAGCAATAAAGTGAAATTGAAGATAACGTTGATTATTCTTTTTAAGTATCAGATGTGTTCTAAAATATTTGCAAACATCACTTAATGCTAAAGACAAAAATGATATAAATGTTATCATTCCATTTTAGTAGATGTGGGTTTTGACTGTAATCGTTATATGATATGTTTACTATATGATTTGCTCACTATTGAACAGTGGTATTGTTGGGAGTCCACCCTGGTCCAGATCCACAAATTCTCAAATAGTGTTTGCCACTGTTGCTGCTGTACTATTTAAGCCTAAATGACAATAATGCTCTTATCTCTGGCAAGTGGTAAATGAAAAATACCAAGTATACAGGGGATGATAGTAAGTCTTAGCTTGCATTCATTTGAGTTTGACGAGCTTGTAGATTTTTTTTCACTCACAGAAATCCTGTCTGTTTTAATTGTGATTATAAGGGAAAATTTGCTGTGATTCATAAGCACATTTTCCCAAAACAAAGAAAATGCAGCTGAATACAGTATGCACTGACTTAAGTAAATATGTGATACTCATTCAGTCTATGCTCCTTTGTATCATATCCTCTTCTTTCCTCCCATTTTTATTTTGACACATCTCTATAATTTGGACTTGGTGGCTCAATGGTAAAGAATCTACCTGCAATGAAGGACACTTGCAGGAGATATGGGTTTGATCCCTGGATTAGAAGATTCCTTGGAGAAGGAAATGGCAACCCACTCCAGTATTCTTGCCTGAAAATCCCCACGGACAGAGGAGCCTGGTGGGCTACAAGCCCCTGGGTTGCAAAGAGTAGGACATGACTATGCACACACTGCACTGCATAATTTGGGCTCATTCCTTCTTATACTCTACCATAAAATCACCTTTATGTTTTTAAGGTCAAATCTTATATTTTCTAGAATATTTTTCCATTAATTAGGAATTTTACATCTCTTTTAAACTGCCAACTATTTTTATTGGAATTTTTATTGTTTTGTTAGTACTCTGGCACAAAGTAGCACAGTTCTTAGCGGTGTATTCCAGCCACAGTTTTCCCTTAAGCCCTGTTATTTTTAAGGCAGGATTCTGCAGGATAGGAAGTGTGTTCAGTCACAATATATTGTGGTATATTGTACTGTAACAAAAACACTTGAGTGAGTTTTGAGACTTAAAAGTCAAGATTGATACTGATATACAAATTTGGGAGAAATCACCATCTAAGAGGTTGAGTAATGGAAATAAATAACGGCTGTCCTGTTGAGAGCTAGAAGAGAAAAGAACTGATGACAGAACTGTGGGAGACATTCGCAGGAGGGGTTAAAGAAGAAAGGGTCAATGAAAGAACTGGTTCTTCTTGGCTCCTTTGTTCCTTGTACTATTTATTCATTTATTCAACAAATATTTACTAGGCTATGTTCTTATGGAGGAGGAGATTGTGAAAGTGGCCTGGTTTCTTCTTTAATACAGTTATAAATTTTAAATAAGCACAGATTACATAAACGCTATCGTTAAATCAGATTGTCCTGAATTTTTGCACCAGTCCCTTGTGAAATCCAGTTCCTTTTCAAAAGGGACCAGAAGCCCTGCCTTTGATTTCCTGTAGAATTTGAAAAACAAGTATGACTGGTCCAAGTTGGCTTGAATTTCATTGGTACCAAGGGTAGAAATTGGGATAGTTTGCTTGCCTGATTCATTTTCCAGCCTGTATTTCCCAGGTATAAACACCTTAAAATAAGTCATCATTCCTTTGTGAATTAGCCAAGAGACACAACAGAGCAGCAGAAACTAATTAATTCTGTTCTCTTCACTTTCTTTGGTGAAGCAAGTCATTAAAGCAAATGTGTAAGTGTATTGCGTGCACTGATTTAGAGCTTGATAGGGTCATGCTATCTGGCAACCAGTATATTTATTTGCATTTATTTTTTAGTCAGTGCTTATAGATCTCACTAGAGTTTCCAACCATAATCAGTGTGCTATTAGAATAAAATCACTCTTTTTCAGTCAGGGTGGTCTTTTCACATAAATGTTTCAAGATATACAGCTGCCAATTTCAAGCTATAGACTATCTTTTTATAATTTCAGCTCAGGATATTAAAGTATATTGATGAAATATCCAGTTTTATATAATATTTAAATTATCCTCCAATTAAAATAATTAATTAATTTTTTTAAAATTGACAAATTGTTGATAAATATAGTCTATATGAAATTTTGTAACACTGGTTTTTAAATTATGCTTTCAGCGTGGGTTGCTTAAAAAAGTAGCTGTATCCTCAAAAGCACTCCTCTCTCAACACCAGTCTATTAAAAATCTGGTAGATTGGTCCCCAGCAATATGTTGAAAATTATTTTTTAGAGTCTTTAATAATATCAAGATAATTAGTTATGAATAGCATAAGTGAACTAGGTTGGTAAACCTAAAAAAGCTTTATTTATTGTATACAAGAATACATGAAAATATAAATATTTTGTAAAGCTATATCTTTTATATATATATCTGCTTGTTTATACCAATGCATAATACGTTGTTATATACACCAATATGTAATGTATGCTGCTGCTAAGTCACTTCAGTCATGTCTGACTCTGTGTGACCCCATAGACGGCAGCCCACCAGGCTCCCCTGTCCCTGGGATTCTCCAGGCAAGAACACTGGAGTAGGTTGCCATTTCCTCCAATGTATGAAAGTGAAAAGTGAAAGTGAAGTCACTCAGTCGTGTCCGACTCTTTGCGACCCCATGGACTGCAGCCCACAGGCTCATCCATCCATGGCATTTTCCAGGCAAGAGTACTGGAGTGGGGTGCCATTGCCTTCTCCATATACCATAATATATATGTGTGTTTATGTAAGTGTGTATATATGTACATGACATATATATAATGTAATGTGTATATGTGTATATATATCTAGAGAGAGATTTGTTTACCTATTTGCAAGATTTACTTATTAGCTTTATATTATCAGATATCACATCTATGAAGTCATGCTGAACAATTACAGTGGATATATACTGTCCAAATTAATTTGTATTTTTCTATGCCTAAATTATTTGGAATATTATACATTTGATTTATTTTAGTTATGAAATTGAAATTTATGCTAATTATTTTTGATGATTTTTTAAAAGTACCATATTTATGTATAAGGAGCCAGTGAAATCAATGACATTTTATTCAGTTTGAATTTGGTCTACTTGATGACTGATGTTTTTATACATTCACACGTTAATTAATATAATTAAAATTCACTATGTACCCTTATTCAAGTGGACAATACTAAAGGAAATATTCTTATCACTAAGTGTCTCAAAGTGAATTCACTCAGTCGTCTCCGACTCTGCAACCCCATGGACTATAGCTACCAGGCTCCTCCGTCCATGGGATTTTCCAGGCTAGAGTGCTGGAGTGGGTTGCCATTTCCTTTTCCAGGGGATCTCCCTGACCCAGGGATGGAACCCAGGTCTCCAGGATTGTAGTCAGATGCTTTACCATCTGAGCCACCAGGGAAGTTTATTATTATCATTAAAGTCATATCAGATGACATCTGTAAGAAATGGAGAGTTTTTAAATTATATGAGAAACATATTGCAATATTTTATAGACATAATCAAATGTATTTTTCTTGTATTAAGTCACGTTAGTATACAGAAAATAGCTGGCCATTTTATATTTTAATTAATAAAAACAAATGAGAGCTACCTCTAGTCAATAAGTGCAAAAAATAAAGGTAAAAAGAAAAATTTTTTTTCATGTTAACAACAGTTAACTTCTAATAGGGTTTATAAAATTCAAGGATGACTCAACTTGTTAAAATATTGAAGGCTCTATAATGTAAGTTCATAAAAATTAGAACTTTTAAAAAGATCTAATGAAGAATTAAATACTTTTCTATTCAAGGGAAGAAGAACTTTGCACTGCTTGCTGCTGCTGTTAAGTCACTTCAGGCGTGTCCGACTCTGTGCGACCCCATAGACGGCCCCACCAGGCTCCCCCGTCCCTGGACTCTCCAGGCAAGAACACTGGAGTGGGTTGCCATTTCCTTCTCCAATGCAGGAAAGTGAAAAGTGAAAGTGAAGTCGCTCAGTCATGTCCAACCCTCAGCGACCCCATGGACTGCAGCCTTCCAGGCTCCTCCGTCCATGGCATTTTCCAGGCAGGAGTACTGGAGTGAGGTGCCATTGCCTTCTCCTTTGCACTGCTTAGTATCTCTTTTATTATAAAGACCAAGAGAGATTGGCATGTGATATATTTGGTTGGCAGTGTAAGCTCAGTAAATCTTTACCAACAGATTGTAAGGTAGAAATAAACCTACTCAATTATAAAAAAGAAAACTACACAATTCTCCAGTACTTTGGGCACCTTGTGCGAAGAGTTGACTCATTGGAAAAGACCCTGATGCTGGGAGGGATTGGGGGCAGGAGGAGAAAGGGACGACCGAGGATGAGATGCTGGATGGCATCACAGACTCAATGGACGTGAGTCTGAGTGAACTCCGGGAGTTGGTGATGGACAGGGAGGCCTGGCGTGCTGCAATTCATGGGGTCGCAAAGAGTCGGACACGACTGCGCGACTGAACTGAACTGAACACAATTAATTATTTAATTGAATACATTTAGAGTCAAATTATGTGAAGAAATGAAATAAGTCTGTGTTTCATGTTATGGCATACAATAAAATAAGGTAGTTGCAGCATTAAGGATACTGATAAAGAATTGGAGTATTCTTATATATTACTTTTAATATTTCCACAATCTATGGTCTTACTTAGTATTTTATTAAATTAATTATTTGACTTGCATAGATAAAATATTATGCAAATACATTTTCATGCAGCTTTGTATGATATATTAGGGAAATATTGATTAGAGAGATCATATTTATTTTAGATATATAAACTGCTTCACTTAAATATCTTGAATGTACTAGTTAAAAGAAAATGTTAGATTTATACCAGTTGAAAATTACATATTGGAGTGATTTAATGTGAGGCATAGACTTGTCATCACACTTCTCCTTCCACTCTTTCACCTGCTCATGTGGTGTGCATATGTAGAGTGTAATGTATACCTTTAGGTCCTATTCAAATAGATATTTGTATCTGAACAAATATTAAACATCCTAAGTAACCAATTTAATTTTTAAAATGCCACCATTTGACATACAGTAGCTCTTTCACTGCCTTTAACATAATATCTTTTGCAGTTATGTTTGCTATGATACAGAGCTACATATCAAAATGTGTTTGTCAAAATGGATTTGAATATTTTGTTGTTGAGATAAATGGCTTTTAAATATAAGTCCACGCTCTGTAGAATATTTTTAAGTATTCAAATATATCAACATTGTAATAATATAAATTCTTCATGTAAAATATGAAAATAGCATAATCTAATTTCTTTGCTTCTTATTGATAAACTTTGAGATATAGCTTTTTTTGGCTAAATAGACTTATTAAGTAAACATTTTAAGGAGAAAACTTGAAATATATTTTTACTTTTACAATACTTTCACTGTTTTCCATCCAATCTGTTTACATTTTTATTTTATTTATCCTCAACCTACAGAGTATTTAAAACTGTACATTTTCAGATGTAAAAAATTGCTCTCATTTCTCTTTTTTGTTAGATGCTATATATTTCATTATTAGAAATAAATATAGAAAAACTGTGGATTTTTCATCTTTATTAAGGATCGTTATGACATTCTAAGTGTTTTTATTGTGTGATACGTCATCTGGTATTAAGATACTAACAAAATTTTTTCAGTCTTTTCCATGTTAGTAATACCTAAATATCCAGGTACTCATGGCTTTTCACTTAGTAGTCATTCTCAGTAGGGCGCATCACCTTACAGGGAGGTTTTTTAATACATACGGAGAGTTTCTTGGTGGTTACAATGAACAAAGTCTTTATGACATTTAAAGATTGGAGCGGTTAGATTAGCAAATCCTAAAATGTTTGGCAAGGCAGTCCCTCAATATGTTCAAGTTTCCTTTGTAATATATATGTAGGTAAATAATTTACTTACATGAGCCTGGGCTCTTTTTTTATTTTCCACTTAAGCACAAAATAGATTTTATACATTTTGTACATACACTAAAATTTCCAGAAATGCAAGTATTATGTATAATGAAGGGAAGATCATAATTTTTCCCCTTTTGACTTAACCCAAATTAACTATTGTCCAAACCACATCACTAAAGGCAATGCCATGCTGGTTTTACCTGTCTACACAGGTAAATCAGTTGGCATTGATAGTATTTGCAATTACAATTATTAAACATAAAAGTTCAAACATTTGACTACTTCAATATGTCTTCCAGTTAATCATCCCCAAATAACATTTTGAAATATCTTACTTTATTTTTTACTTTTTTGATATTAAATTAGACTAACATTGTTCTGTAGTTTGTATTTAGGTTTATTATCAAAGAATCTCAAAATTGAAGAGTAAATTTCTGTTTAAAAAAGTGTACATTGCTTTTGAAAAGTCGTGAATAACAATGGAAAGTTATGCTTCACGTAAGGCTTTCTGTAAAATGTTTATACTGAGGTATATAATATACATGAGGGCTTCCCTGGTGCTTTAATGGAAAAGAATCTGCCTGCCAATACAGAAGATGTGGGCTCTATCCCTGAGTCGGAAAGATCCTTGGAGAAAGAAATGGTAACTCACTCCAGTATTCTTGCCTGGACAATCTGATGGACAGAGGAGCCTGGCAGGCTCCAGTCCATGGGGTTGTAAGAGTCAGACACAACTTAGCAACTAAACAACAAAAATAATATGCATACAATAATGTGATGGATTTTAATTTAAATTTATAAACAACAGAATCTCAGTCAATACACCCCTGAAAGAGATAAACTCTTGCCTTCATTCTTAATTCTATCACCAACACATTAGAGATATTAGTATTAGTTAGTATTGCCTGTTCTTGAACTTATTGATAAATGGCCCTCACATGTTTGTATATAGATTTTCCATTTTGAAACCCTTTTCTGAAGTTTCCGCTTAGGTTTTTTTGGGTTGTTTGTCTTTTATTACTGATTTGTAAGAATACTTTATACAGGTAAAATACTCTAGATGAGTCTTTTATTGAAAATTATGTGTGTGTGTGTGTGTGTGTGTGTGCACGCGCGCACGTGTGTGTGACTACAGTCATTTGGGTCGCAAAGAGTCAGACATGACTGAGTGACTAAGCATAGCATACCACTGTATGTGTGTGTGTGTGTGTGTGTGTGTGTGTGTGTGTGTTATGTCAGTTTCAATCATGTCTGACTCTTTGCGACCCTATGGACTGTAGCCCACCAAGCTCATATGTCCATGGGATTCTCCAGGCAAGAATACAGGATTGAGTTGCCATTTCCTCCTCCAGGGGATCTTCCTGATTCAGGGATTGAACCCACCTCTCTGTTACATCTCCTGCATTGGTAGGCAGGTTCTTTACCTCTAGCACCACTTGGGAAGCATAAAGATATATATATATATATATATATATATATATATATATATATATGTGTATATATATATAGATATATACACACACACANAGGCAGATTCTTTACCAATTGCACCACCTGAGAAGTCCATATATTAATATGTATGTATATCTATTTAATATTTTTATAGGTGTATACTATAAATAAATCTATTCATCACCTTAACTTATGAGGTAGGTACTGTCATCATTTTTACTTTGCAGATGAAGAGGGTGGGGTTTAGAGTGATTACATGATTTATTTAAGACCATACTATATTTAAGGAGAAGGCAATGGCAACCCAGTCCAGTACTCTTGCCTGGAAAATCCCATGGACGGAGGAGCCTGGTAGGCTGCAGTCCATGATGTCGCTAAGAGTTGGACACGACTGAGTGACTTCTCTTTCACTTTTCACTTTCATGCATTGGAGAAGGAAATGGCAACCCATTCCGGTGTTCTTGCCTGGAGAATTCCAGGGATGGGGGAGCCTGGTGGGCTGTCTTCTCTGGGGTCGCACAGAGTTGGACACGACTGAAGCAACTTAGCAGCAGCAGCAGCAGCAGATATATTTATATATATACAATGTTATACTATGATAAATATTCTCACTAAGTCTCAGTTATGCCTTTTCATTCTCTGAATGGTGTCTTTTGATGAAAAAAGCAAAAGCATCCCAGAAAAACATCTACTTCTGCTTTATTGACTATACCAAAGCCTATGAGTGTTGTGAATCACAACAAACTTTGGAAAATTCTTCAAGAGATGGGAATACCAGACCAACTGTCCTGCCTCCTGAGAAATCTGTAAGCAAGTCAAGAAGCAACAGTTAGAACCAGACATGGAACAACAGACTGGTTCCAATTTGGAGAAGGAGCATGTCAAGACTGTATATTGTTACTGTGCTTATTTAACTTAAATGCCGAGTACCTCATGAGAAATACCAGGCTGGATGAAATACAAGCTGGAATCAAGATTGCCAGGAGAAATATCAATAATCTCAGATACACAGATGACACCACACTTATGACAGAAAGGAAGAGGAACTAAAGAGCCTCTTGATGAAAGTGAAAGAGGAGAGTGAAAAGTTGGCTTAAAACTCAACATTCAGAAAACTAAGATCATAGCATTTGGTCCCATCACTTCATGGCAAATAGATGGAGAAATAATGGAAACAGTGACAGACTTCATTTTGGGGGCTCCCAAATTGCTACAAATGGTGACTACAGCCATGAAATTTAAAGACGCTTACTTGCTCCTTGGAAGGAAATCTATGACCAACCTAGACAGCATATTAAAAAGCAGAGACATTATTTGCCAACAAAGGTGCATCTAGTCAAAGCTATGGTTTTTCCAGTGGTCATGTATGGATGTGAGAGTTGGACTATAAAGAAAGCTGAGCGCTGAAGAATTGATGCTTTTGAACTGTGGTGTTGGAGAAGACTCTTGACAGTCCCTTGGACTGCAAGGAGATCCAACCAGTCCATCCTAAAGGAGATCAGCCCTGAGTGTTCATTGGAAGGACTAATGTTGTAGATGAAACTCCAATACTTTGGCTACCTGATGCAAAGAGCTGACTCGTTTGAAAAGACCCTGATGCTGGAAAAGATTGAAGGCTGGAGGAGAAGGGGACGACAGAGGATGAGATGGTTGGATGGCATCACCAACTCAATGGACATGAGTTTGCATAAACTCTGGGAGTTGGTGATGCTAACTCCAGGGAGGCCTGACATGCTGCAATCCGTGGGGTTGCAAACAGCCAGACATGACTGAGCAACTGAATTGATGAAAGCAAATTATGCATTCAGTGAAGGAATTTCTGAATCATTTATTTTATGGTTAGTTCCTTATTTTACCCTCCTTAAGAATTGTTTGCCTAGTAAACATTATGAAGGTAATCTGTATTTTTCCTCAGTTTTATTGTTTTGGCAATAGCATTGGCCCAGAGTACTCTTGCGGTACACTGTGTGAGAATTTATGCTATAGGCATCAGCGATCATCTATTCCATTCCATTTGACAAATGTTTGTTGAGTACCTTGCTGTGCAGAATGTAAGAAGATATTTTAAAAATATGCTCAAATTCTCCCCGTCCTCAAGAAGCATATGACATAATATGGAAGGCAAAATAGATAATAAGTTTAAAGCATAGTAAACTAACTTCTTAATTTAAATAATTTACTGTTTGAATATAAATGTTGACCTGGAAATCATTAAAAGCTGCAAAGTTGTGCTAGTATTTAAATTGGAAACAGACAGATGATAATAATACAAGGATACATAAATATAATATAAAGATAAAGGATATAACATAAATAGTATAATATAAGGATAAATAAATAATATAAGGATATAAGAATACTTAAGTATACCTAAAGCCAAGGAGTGATTGGGGCACTTTAAAAAATGTAGGTTATATTCCATTCTATGTACCATATCTTCTTTTTCTATTCATCTATCAGTGGACATCTAGGTTGTTTTTGTGTCCTGGCTATTGTAAATAGTGTTGCAATGAACATTGGGTACATGTGTCTTTTTGAATTGTGATTTTCTCAGAGTATATTGCCCAATAGTGGGATTGCTGTCTCATACAGTAGTTTTATTCCTAGCTTGTTGAGGAATCTCCATACTATTCTCCATAGTACCTGTTCAAATTTACATTCCCACCAACAGTGCTGTAAGTTTCCATTTTATCCACATCCTCACCAGCACTTATTGTTTATTATTCAGCCATTAAAAGGAACAAATTTGAGTCAGTTGTAGTGAGGTAGATGTACCAGAGCCTGTTATACAAAGCAAAATACATCAGGAAGAGAAAAACAAATATTGTGTATTAACACATATATTTGAAATAGAAAAATAGTACTTAAAAACCTATTTACAGAGAAAAAATGGAGATGTGGATGTAGAGAACAGACTTGTAGACACAGCAGGGGAAGGAGAGGGTAGGACAAATTCAAAAGAGTAGCATTGACATATATACACTATCATGTGCAAAACAGATAACTAGCAGGGAGCTGTTTGTAACACAGAGAGTGGGGAGAGTGGGGTGGAATGGGAGGAGAGGCTCAAATGCAGAGGAGCAGTCATG
>SJXQ01008140.1:130280-211024 GCA_006408695.1 Aepyceros melampus
ATATATATATATATATATATATATATATATATATATATAAAATTATGACTTATTTGCATTGATGTATGGTAGAGACCATCAATATTGTAGAACAATTATCCTCCAATTAAACTTTATAAAAAGAAAGAAATATTGGTTAATAGAAGTATATAGATAACATAAAAAGATAGTTTGAACACTTACAAAGACTATGTAAAAGACTCTGGATTTTATGCTTTTGGCAGTTTATATAAATGAAGTTCTCCATGTTAGAGAGTTAAATAATTTGAGTTATGTTAAAATTTTAACACATGGAAAAGATGGAGATGTCAAATTTAAGATACTTACTTAAACAGGCTAACTGAGTGACCTAGGCACCAACCAAAGCAATTGGAGTGGAAAACCAAGACAGAAGGTGTTGAAGTCCCTTAATGGACCAGAACCTGGTGATCCGGAGTGGACAATAAGATCATAAAGGAGAGAAAGAGGCTGCTATTTCTTGGTTTACACAGAAAGGCAATAAAGCCCCTGCACAGGGCTTGCTCTGTTCATGAAGGCCTCAGGCGCCCTCTCGATGGGGTGAAGGTGCAGAGCACCTTCTCGAGGGGGTCTTACAAGCCTGGGCAGGAAAGTGAACTCAGAGAGACTCTATGCTCCAGGGGATCAGCCTGAAAAAGAGAGGGAGAAAGAGAGAGAAAGAGAGAGGGAGAGAGAGAGAAAGAGAAAGAAAGACATGGGGACCAGAGCTCTGATGGAGCAAAGGTGTTTTAATCAACATGGTGTGGGCATATATACTGTCTTAAAAGGTAGTTATTCTCAGCAAAGATAAAGATTAAAATTCCAGACTTATAAAACATAGGCGATCCATATTAAAGAGAGAGAGTTGTAAACAATCACTTTTACCCTGTGGTTCACAAGAAGGAAGACGGTACTTACCACTGTGTAGAAAAACTAATGAAGGAAATGCCTGGATTTTTCAGCCCCCTGGAGAGGTTTGCCTCTCCTTTTAATTCCTGAATATTCAGGAATTAATAAGGAACAGAGACTTCCTGACAGATCCAAAACAGCACACAGGAAGCCTCCTGTTAAATGTTCCTGACAAGAAGGGACATTGATTCAACTCACAAATATGGGTTAAGTAAAAGTTCCATATGATTAACTTTTGCAGATAACCAGATACATGGCTTGTGGTAAGAGACCTGTTTAGAGATGGTGAGTGAGAGAGTATATGTTTTAACTAAAATAACTAAATAATGTGGCTTACTAACAAACTAGAGAGGAAAAAACAAAAGTATATTTCAATGTAAATCAGAAAATAAAGTCAGATATAATGAGTTGGAAACTCCAGGTTGGCCATCTCTGTAATATGTGTGTGTCTTTACTCTGTCATGTCCAGCCGTTTGTTATCCCATGGACTATAGCCCACCAGACCCCTCTGTCCATGGAATTTCCTAGGCAAGAAATACTGGCATGCGTTGCCATTTCCTACTCCAGGGGATCTTCCAATCCAGGAATCAAACCCATATCTCTTGTGTCTCCTGCATTGGCAGGTAGATTCTTTTTACCAATCTGCCACCTGGGAAGCCTATCTCTGTAATAATGACAACCATTTCTTTATAAAGAGCCTGCTTTTTACTTGGTATACATCATCTTGTTCAGTCCTCACAAAATAACACTATGAGGAGGACATTAGTATTACATTAAACAGACATGAGAGCTGAGTCTTACAGAAGTCATGTAATTTGTTCAGTTTGGTACTAACTCATTATTTAGGTAGTAAGTGGCTGAATCAGGATTCAGCCCCATTTTTCTGTGACTCTAAATGCCATATTTTTTCCACTGATAGCCACTTTGCATAATTGCCAGTTGTTCGAAATCAGATTGATTATATTCCTTGCAGTCAAAGATGGAGAAATTCTATACAGTCAACAAAAATAAGACTGGGAGCTGACTATGGCTCAGATCATGAGCTCCTTATTGCCAAATTCAGACTTAAATTGAAGAAAGTAGGGAAAACCACTAGACCATTCAGGTATGACCAAAATCAAATCCCTTATGATTATACAGTGGAAGTGACAAATAGATTTAAGGGACTAGATCTGATAGATGAATGCTGATTAACTATGGACTGAGGTTCATGACATTGTACAGGAGACAGGGATCAGGACCATCCCCATGGAAAATAAATGCAAAAAAGCAAAATGGCTGTTTGGGGAAGCCTTAAAAATAGCTGTGAAAAGAAGAGAAGTGAAAAGCAAAGGAGAAAAGGAAAGATAAACATCTGTATGCAGAGTTCCAAAAAATAGCAAGAGAGATAAGAAAGCCTTCTTCAGAGATCAATGCAAAGAAATAGAGGAAAACAACAGAATGGGAAAGACTAGAGATCTCTTCAAGAAAATGAGAGATACCAAGGGAACATTTCATGCAAACATGGGCTCAATAAAGGACAGAAATGGTATGGACCTAACAGAAGCAGAAGGTATTAAGAAGAGGTGGCAAGAATACACAGAAGAACTGTACAAAAAAGACCTTCATGACCAAGATTATCACAATGGTGTGATCACTCACCTAGAGCCAGACATCTTGGAATGCGACATCAAGTGGGCCTTAGAAAGCATCACTACGGACAAAGCTAGTGGAGGTGATGGAATTCCAGTGGAGCTATTTCAAATTCTGAAAGATGATGCTGTGAAAGTGCTGCACTCAATATGCCAGCAAATTTGGAAAATTCAACAGTGGCCACAGGATTGGAAAAGGTCACTTTTCATTCCAATCTCTAAGAAGGGCAATGCCAAAGAATGTTCAAACTACCACACAATTGCACTCATCTCACACGCTAGTAAAGTAATACTCAAAATTCTGCAAGCCAGGCTTCAACAATACATGAACCGTGAACTTCCAGATGTTCAAGTTGGTTTTAGAAAAGGCAGAGGAACCAGAGATCAAATTGCTAACATCTGTTGGATCATTGAAAAAGCAAGAGAGTTCCAGAAAAACATCTATTTCTGCTTTATTGACTCTGCCAAAGCCTTTGACTGTGTGGATCACAAGAAACTGGAAAATTCTTCAAGAGATGGGAATACCAGACCACCTTGAGAAACCTGCCTCATGAGAAACCTATATGCAGGTCAGGAAGAACAGTTAGAACTGGACATGGACCAACAGACTGGTTCCAAATAGGAAAAGGAGTACATCAAGGCTGTATATTGTCACCCTGCTTATTTAACTCATATGCAGAGTACATCCTGAGAAACGCTGGGCTGGAAGAAGCACAAGTAGAGTCAAGATTGCTGGGAGAAATATCAATCACCTCAGATATGCAGATGACACCACCCTTATAGCAGAAAGTGAAGAGGAACTAAAAAGCCTCTTGATGAAAGTGAAAGAGGAGAGTGAAAAAGTTGGCTTAAAGCTCAACATTCAGAAAATGAAGATCATGGCATCTGGTCCCATCACTTTATGGGAAATAAATGGGGAAACAGTGGAAACAGTGTCAGACTTTATTATTGGGGGCTCCAAAATCACTGCAGATGATAACTGCAGCCATGTAATTAAAAGACACTCCTTAGAAGAAAAGTTATGACCAACCTAGATAGAATATTGAAAAGCAGGGACATTACTTTGCCAACAAAGGTCTGTCTAGTCAAGGCTATGGTTTTTCCAGTGGCCATGTATGGATATGAGAGTTGGACTGTGAAGAAAGCTGATTGCCAAAGAACTGATGCTTCTGAATTGTGGTGTTCCCTTGGACTGCAAGGAGATCCAACCAGTCCATTCTAAAGATCAGCCCTGGGATTTCTTTGGAAGGATTGATGGTAAAGCTGAAACTCCAGTACTTTGGCCACCTCATGTGAAGAGTTGACTCATTGGAAAAGACTCTGATGCTGGGAGGGATTGAGGGCAAGAGGAAGAGGGGACGACAGAGGATGAGATGGCTGGATGGCATCACCGACTCGATGGACGTGAGTTTGAGTAAACTCCAGGAGATGGTGATGGACAAGGAGGCCTGGCGTGCTGCGATTCATGGGGTCACAAAGAGTCAGACACAACTGAGCAATGAACTGACTGAATGACTGAAATTAATACTCAACTGAAATAACTCTTTAATATATGAATGAAAGTGAGAGGAATTGACTGAAGCTTAAACAATCACCATAACCATCCACTATGTTCCCTCTAAATAAAACTATAGATCTATGGGAGACCAAGTAAAAAAGTTAGGAGGATAGTTACATTATGTGTATAGGAACCCTACCTTTCATCTTAACTCTATTCTTTTTAATTTCTTTACCAGAGAGCTATTGGTTACGTAGGTATGTAATTTTGTTTCTTATCAGATTATAAGAAGGTACTGTTTCATTGAAAACCATAATTTCTGTGCTAATCTTTATTTTATTGTTCTTTTATAACCAAATAATACATACACTTTTGACTCCCTCCCTTCACCACATATGAGACCCCCTGAACACCCCAATTGACTCAGCCCTGTCATCATTATCTGTCTTCATTTCCTGGATCAGTAAGGTACTCTAATTTCATAAGCTTTGGTGACCTAGAATCAAATTCACTATATGTTGAGTCCAACTCTGAACTTATACATCATATCTGCTAACTGGGCTTTGGGATTGATTTTCTGATGATACAGTCCTTTCCTTTAGTTTCTGGGTCTTAATTACCTAATTCATATTCTGATGCTTTAGTTCCTACCTTTGTAACCAATGCTTTACTCTGATTTCTCCAAGATTGGCATCTTTTCTTTTTTCCTAAAGCTCTAATATACTGAAATCACAGTACTTCTAGGCCACCTGTCCTTCATCTAACACACTGACTATTTCTGTGTCACTATTTAAGATCTGTTCTTGGGCTTTCCATTACTAGTCAGAGTTCATCTACAAAGATACCTAGATGTTGTTACTATGTTTTGAACAAACTGCTATTTGGCTAGACTGCTGCATATCACAGGTCCCACTACTCCATTTCTTTGTTTTGAGCTTGCTTTCATCATTACTGAAAGCAGGAGATACTTTTTCTGAATCTTTAGTTTCCCATAGTTTCATAGGCATTATTATTTATGTATTTTGTACAAGTGTTTGATCTTTTTATTTGTATAATTTGCATTGTAGAAACATGTATATAATTGTGCCTGATTATAGAAAAATTTGAGTTACAATCTCATTCTCCACTGAAACCTTCAGTAGGTCAAACTTAATGGCCCTTTCTATCTAATGTAGAATTAAAATGCCATTTTTGCCAGCAAAGCACAAAATACTATATAAGCATAAATTAACTTTGTTTGCTTAATAAACAGTTACAGAAAAACTTAAATATTAGTTTCTCACATGTAAAATGGGAGAAAGAATTTTTACCTCGTTGAGTTTTTTTAAAAAAATTTATCTATTTCTGGCTGTGTTGGGTCTTTGCTGCTGCAAAGAGAGTGGGAGCCACTCTCTACTTGTCGTTTATGCATGTCTCATTGCAGTGGCTTCTATTATTATGGAACACAGGCTCTAGGGAGCTTCCCAGGTGGCGCCAATGATAAAGAACCTGCCTGCCAATGCAGGAGATATGAGAGACATGGGTTTGATCCCTGGGTGGGGAAGATCCCCTAGAGAAGGGCATGGCAACCCACTCCAGTATTGTTGCCTGGAGAACCCTATGGACAGAGGAGCCTAGCAGGCTACAGTCCCTAGGATCGCAAAGAGTCCTACAGGACTGAAGGGACTTAACACGTCTGCAAGCACAGGCTCTAGGGCATGTGGGCTTCGAAACTGTGCTATATGGACCCAGTAGTTGCAGCTCTGGAGCGCATGACTCTGGAGCACATGCTCAGTTACTGATGCAGCAGCTTAGTTGCTCCATGACATGTGGGATCTTCCCAGACCGAGGATAGAACCGTGTTTCCTGCATTGACAGGTGGATGCGTTACCACTGAGCTACCAGGGAAGCCTCTTCACTGAATTTTTATTATAAATTGTGTTAGTACCACTAAAGGGCTTAGAACAGTGCCTATTATTATTGAACATATTAAAGGTTCGATAAAGTGAACGTGTTTGATTATTACTATTCAACTATTTATTTGATTTTATTCAGACTTGCATAATAACAGGTTCTTTGCAGATAGATTCATAATAAAAACTAGTGTGATTTAATCATTTTAAAAATAAAATTAACATTAAGGTATGCTTTATATTGATTATTTTCATTACTATTTAAAAAGAGAAGTTCTAACAAGTGAAAAGTAATCCCAATTTCTTTTTCTTTTATATTAGTATTATATATGCCAAAATATATATGAGGAAGAAAGTGAAAATATGGTAAAAGAACCATTAAATTGGTTTTACTCAAGTTGGATGTTAAAGATTCACTGTTACTTCATTTACACACTGCAAACCATGGTTGAATTTATTACCATTTACTCATAAGAAGAATTTATAAGTCGATACTTTAATCTTGGTATTCAGTTCAGTTCAGTTCAGTCACTCATTCATGTCCGACTCTTAGCAAACGCATGGACTACATCATGCCAGGCCACCCTGTCCATCACCAACTCCCAGAATTTACTCAACTCGTGTCCATTTAGTTGGTGATGCAACCCAACCTTCTCATCCTCTGTTATCCCCTTCTGCTCTCACCTTGAATATTTCCCAGCATCATGATCTTTTTCAAATGAGTCAGCTCTTTACATCAGGTGGCCAAAGGATTAGAGTTTCAGCTTCAACATCAGTCCTTCCAATGAACATTCAGGACTGATTTCCTTTAGGAAGGGCTGGTTGGATATCCTTGCAGTCTAAGGTTATTGATATTTCTCCCAGCAGTCTTGATTCCAGCTTGTGCTTCATCTAGCCCAGCATTTCTCATGATGTACTCTGCATATAAGTTAAATAAACAGGGTGACAGTATACAGCCTTGAAGTACTCCTTTTCCTATTTGGAACCAGTCTGTTGTTCCCTGTCCAATTCTAACTGTTGCTTCCTGACCTGCATACAAATTTCTCAAGAGGCAGGTCAGGTGGCCTGGTATCCCATCTCTTGAAGAATTTTCCACAGTTTCTTGTGATCCACACAGTCAAAGGCTTTGGCATAGTCAATAAAGCAGAAATATGTGTTTCTCTGGAACTCTCTTGCTTTTTTGATGATCCAGCGGATGTTGGCAACTTGATCTCTGGTTCCTCTGCCTTTTCTAAAACCAGCTTCAACATCTGGAAGTTCATGGTTCACATATTGTGAAGCCTGGCTTGCAGAATTTTGAGCATTACTTTACTAGCGTGTGAGCTGAGTACAGTTCTGCGGTAGTTTGAGCATTCTTTGGCGTTGCCTTTCTTAGGGATTGGAATGAAAACTGACTTTTTCCAGTCCTGTATCAACTGCTGAGTTTTCCAAATGTGCTGGCATATAGAGTGCAGCCTTTTCACAACATCATCTTTTTGGATTTGAAATAGCTCAACTGGAATTCCATCACCTCCACTAGCTGATGCTTCCTAAGACCCGCTTGACTTCACATTCCAGCTTGTTTGGCTCTAGGTGAGTGAACACATCATCGTGGTTATCTGGGTCGTGAAGGTCTTTTTTATACAGTTCTTCTGGGTAATTTTGCCACCTCTTCTTTTGCTTTTGTTAGGTCCAGACCATTTCTGTCCTTTATTGAGCCCATCTTTGCATGACATGTTCCCTTGGTATCTCTCATTTCCTTGAACAGATCTCTAGTCTCTCCCATTCTATTGTTTTTCTCTTTCTTTGCACTGATTAGAAAATACTTCTTCTTTACATGTAGAGAAAACAATGGACATTACAGTTATTAATATAATGAATACACTAATGTATTGTCACTTTTATAGAAACAGACTTTTTACTATTCTTTACCTAGATGGTTTAAAGAAGAAAAAATTTACCCTGTTAATTTATTTTCAGTGATAAAAATATGAAAAACATTATAGCTTCAAAAACTTCATAGAATCAATTAATGTATTTGTATTTTGTATATCAGTATAAAATTGGAAATAATATAAAACAAATTCTTAAATTTTCTCCTCCAAGATTTGCTTTTACCTCAAACTCTTTTTATTTTAAAATATTTTTCTCCTTTAGCTTAAAGGAGAAATATGAAATGGATCTATGACAATAATGATGGCATCTGGAAGACATTTTTAGCAATAGACAAAGCCAAAAGTCAAAGGAATGCAACATGTGGAGAAAATATTATAACTTTAGCTATGTGGTTAGGTATTTAAATGCCCTTGGGCAGTTGATCCTTTCCTTTGATATGCAACTTTAAAATGCTAATGCTAATACTGCACTGTTATTTCCAAAATATTGACATATTTTGATATCTATCATCCAGTTTCATTACTCTCCAAGACTTGAACTAGACTGCATCATATATGATGAGAGGCATACTTCATTTCCTTTAATATTATTTTTGTGAGTTAAATCTCTTGAACATCCACAAGTTCTATGGTATTAAATAATTGTGGGTAAATATTTCAGGAAATAGATTTATTCTCTGTTATGCAAATCAAATGCAGGGTATCAGAGTAAATTCAAACCACTAGATTAAGAGGAAATAAAATGCAGATATGCTGTCTAAATCTGCCCTTTAAATCTGTGAGATATTCTTAGACTGTCCCAGAGAGAGAGTGAAAAAGGAAAGAAATGGATGGCATTTAATGTAAGAATGAAATTTGTTCCATAATTTTGAATGTCTAAACTATAGCCTTTTATTTCATTTCCTTTGGATCTCTTAATGTCTCATCAGAGAGTGCTCATATCTCTTTTATTCAATTTTTCTAATCTCTGTATGTGTAAATGCATATGTATAATGTTTGTAAATATGTGTGTGCTCACATATCTATCTACCTACTTACTTACCTACCTACCTCCCCAGACTCTGCACAGAGAATGAATTGAAATGGAATATGAAAACAGCTAGAATCCACATAATACAAACATAGTTCTGTAATTGTGAAAGGAAAATAGAATAATTTTAAAATGTGACCTTCTGAATAAAGCAGTAGATTCCAAGCATCTGTCTAACTCTTCATTTAACTTTCCCTATTTTAAGAAGGATCCTCCTCTTCACTTGTATCCCCTAACTTTCTCAGTGTTTACCTCAGCAGATTAATCACAGGGACAGTCTTGCAATTCTTCTTACTTCTAGTCTTAATATTTTATTAGTAGAGGCTGAGCTATTCCAAATAGGACCTTCTAGACAGTCTCATATCTTAAGGATATGAAAACAAAAGTAGTATTGGCTCTTTCTTTTCTTTATATCTATTTCTAAAATACTAAACAACACTCTTAAACCCATGGTAGATGAGTACAGCTTTTCTCTTTGGACCGCTGTGAAGCACATTCAGTGTATAACTCAGTGTTTGATTCATGGACTGTTAATCTTCTGGTTCATTTTATTCACTGAAGAAGAAGTGTATTGTTTCAAGACCATGTCTATATTCTTATAGGAGAAGTTCTCTCACTTAACTGCCTAGCTCTTGCAAACATAAAGACTCATCTTTTGACTGATAGGGTCAAAGATGAGACTATTTTATTCTTTTCTTTTTTTCCCAATGTTTTGATGTGGTTTCCAACAATTTTTTTTGTTTGTTTTCATTTCTAAGGTAATGAAAATTGGTTTTGGAAAATTCATTAATAAATATTCCCGTGGGGAATTGTGAATGGAGAAAATTAACCTAGCTTAAACTGATCATTGAAATTTCTGAAATCTTTTGGACAGATATTTTAAGGGCTTGCCATTCTTGGAATAGAGGATGTCTTGTTAAGCCTTTAATTCTGCTTCCTGGAAGTATCTTCCTTATTCATCAGTCTCTTTCAGAGATTTTTCTTTTTCCAGTCATCATTACCTGTGACTATGCTGTGACATTAGCTTTTTGAAGGCTGACCAGCTTTCTTAACATGCTTTGGCTCTTACAAAAAGAGCCATGCTTTTGGTTTTACCCAGCGGTGGTTTAAGGCATAATTTCTTATGGTGTCAGCTAGTGATTCTGTTGACAATACAGTTCAGTATAAAATATCATCGATTTATCTAGTTAATTCTCAGTTCCATAGAGGCCTATTACTCTTTTCATAATATAATTCTCTAATCTACTATATTTCTTTGTCCATTACTTTAGATCCACTATCTTTCCATTTAAGATTGTACCTTTCAGGCTTTGGGGAGAACACACTTTTAGTTTTCACAAACAATCCCCACCCCTAGCCATTTTGTCCAACTGAAAGCTCCTACTATGTGCTACCTTATCTATTCAAAGTTTTAACAATGAACTATGGTTCTTTTGACGATAAGGAAATTGGGAAGTTAAGTAATTTACCTAAGACCACAAAAACTGACCAGTGATGGATCTGGCATTGAACCTGGGCAGTGTGATTCTATATGCTGCACAGTTAAACATGAGTTCCACTACTTTCCTGATTAAAATGATCATTTACTTTTCCTAGAGCAGCACAGATGTGAGCTATGTGAGCATCTTTACATTAGTACACCTACAAGCACCACAATTCATCAAGAATGTTACTCAAAACTGTTTACTTGAAATCATTGAATTGTGAATTATTTTACTGTCATTTATCTTTTAATTTCTTCAGCTCCAAAGACTATAAAACCTAGTTTTCAAATGTTAATAACCCTGCATACTCTAGAGTTATAAAAATCTAGTTCAGAAAGGGAAATTATTTTCTCTTACCAGATTGCCATGAAGATCAGAGAATATGCTGCTTGTTTAAACAAAAACAGAGGTTGTATGCATTTTACAATATGAAGATAAATTGAAATATGAACTATATGTGAGGTGATCTCAATTCTTACAAATGAACTTTCTATGTAAGCACTCAAGTCTAGATTTTTGCTTTCCCATTTATGCGTAAATGAGTCCAATATCATAGAAGATCTAATTTTAGAAAAGTTATTAATCAAATAATAAAATTCAAGTACAATATAGTATAACATATAATATATGGCCAGTTATTTTTAATATTCTATATACTGTCTTTCCTTTGAGATGAATCACACCAGTTTCCAGCTCTTCCTGATACTTCTTATCTAAATCTTCCAGCAAAGAAGACACATATACTTCAAATTTTTCTTCTCCTCAGTAAAATGCACTGGTCTTATGTCTTGTTTCCCAGCTTTGTTCTCTTCTGGGGTATAAATAGGAAGTTTATGGTTAAGTTGCATATACCAGTGGGTAAATGGATACTAATGGCTAAACTTATGTTCTTTTTCAAGAAATCTAATTGCATTTTAACAAAGCTTTCTAATTTTCTAGGACTTCTAATGTCACAACCCAAGATATTGAGATGAAGCAGTAGTAATTTCAGACAACCTTCAAGTTAATGGGATAAATAACTTCCAAAATTTAGATTGAGTACTGCCTAAATCATCTGATGCAAAGACATTTTATAGTCACTATTAAGTCTAATTATTAGCACTCTTAGTCATGTTTCAATATTTTTACTAATATACACTACTCTTTAAATAAACATTAAACCATATAGCTATGAAATGTTGAAATAAATTTTGCTATTAGTTTATGATTTACTTTGATTCTCTTTAACCATGAATAGGATATACAATAATAATTGAATAATTAGTGTTTGCTTTCTAAATTTTTAAGAGAAAATATACAATATTAATATGGAGAAGGAAATGGCAGCCCACTCCAGTATTCTTGCCTGGAGAATCCCAGGGACAGAGGAGCCTGGTGGGCTGCTGTCTATGATGTTGCACAGAGTCGGACACGACTGAAGCGACTTAGCAGCAGCAGCATACAACAATGAGGTATGTGGAATCAAAAGTAGGCTTTTGAGGTGAGAGAGAGACAGAGACAAACACAGAGAGACAGATTATGTGTTTCAGTGGAAGTGCTTCTGAAAAAGTCACATCTTTTCTACAAGTTTTTCAATAGAAGATAAGTTTTCCTATATAAGACCAATTATTTAGAGAGTTTGTTATTTTATTTCTTCTGCTCGGAAGTGTCACTGAAATGGAAATTGTTGCAGTGAGACCGACTAGTAATGATAACTCTGGTCAAATTGACCTTTACTCACTTGATTCATGACAGTCTAACAAGTCTTGATCTTTGTTAACAGCAATGTATTCAGACAGATTCTCTAAAATAGGGCCACAAAACTATTTTATTTAATTATAATTGATTTCTCTTATCTTGGTTTCATATACAAAGAGAATGACAAGAAAAGAGAAGAAAAAGTTTTGAAAAATATTTACAGTTTTCTTTTGCTGACTCTCAATTTTAGAATAGAAGTACTTATTTTTGAAGTATTTATTTTAAAATTAATTCATGTAACAAATATTAAGACTTTATTATTTTTAAGAACAAACCACAAGCTAAAAGGATTATACCATCAATATGTAGGTGACTGACTGTCCTATTTTGTCAAAGGCTATCTTGCTTTTAAAACTGAAAGTCCCATATCCTGGGAAACTTCTTTAGTCTAAGGCAAACTCAAAGTATGACTCTTTGCACACCTGCCTCTAATAAAACTTAATTGTAAGAAAAAGTAACTTCAAATAATCTGCTTATTATATTATATACTTTTCATTTATCCAGAACTGTAGCTCATTGGCTAATTTGTTTTAAAGACTTGTTTTGCTTGGTGTGTTTTTTGTTGCAACATAAAAAATTGCTCCAATACCAACAACACACAGTTATTATCTCAGTTTCTATGGGTCATGGATCTGGTCATAATTTAGAGGTTTGGGACTGAAGACTTCATTCCTCCCTTGCAATTGTTTGGAGGCCACCACCCTCAGTTCCTTGCCAGTGGGGCTCTCCAGCATGCTAATTTGCTGTATCAAGGGCAGCAAAAGAATGGGTCTGCTTGCAAGACAGAAGTCATAATCTTATGTAACAAACACTAAAGCAATTTGCTGTATTTTGTTCTTTAAAAACATGTCAATAGGTTCAATCCACATTCAAGGGGAGGAAGTTACATAAGAACATAAATAGTAGGAGGTGAGGATCAAAGGAGGTCATCTTACAGTCTATCTATCTTACTTGACTGTCAGAGAGAGCCAAGCAAGAGAAATTAGTTATGTATGCTGGTAAGTCACTTCAGTAGTGTCTGACTCTGTGTGACCCCATAGACGGGGCAGCCCACCAGGCTCCCCGCTGGATTCTCCAGGCAAGAACACTGGAGTGGGTTATATATATACACACACATATATATATTAATATATATATATATAAACTTTGTATTTATATAAATTTATATATATAAAGTTAAATATATGTTTATATATATTAGTTTTATATATATACACTTAAGAGAAATTAATTATATATATATACAAAACTATATATCATCATTATATAGCATCATATTCTATTCTATAACACACCAACTCTCTAGTCATCATTCTTCCTCCCAAAGTTAATGATTTTTCTGAATTCAGGCACTATTTATTGCTTCCATCTCTTTCTGACCTTCGTATGGGTGAAAACATACAGTAAGTACTGTTTTGTTTCTAGCTTGCTTTATTCAACATTTTTTCTTTGAGCTTCATATATGTCACACATATATCATCAGCTTATTTTCCACATTGTTATCCAATATTTCCTGTACTAATATCTCATGATTTACTTATTTATTTATTTGGCCTTACTCTACAGCTTGTGGTTTTCAGTTCCCTGACCAGGGACTGAATCCAGGCCGTGGCAATGAAAGCCTGGAATCCTAACCATTAGGCCACCAGGGAATTCCCAATGTCTCATGATTTACTGATACATTACACTGTCTCAGTTAAGGAATAGATGGTATAAAGAATCATATTGAATTATGAACTTTTAGTCCTCTGTTTCCTTTCCTAAACCTTTTCCTTGCTTCAGGTTTACTTCTCTTCCAGTCTTTCATGTCCTCATGGTGTCCTAGCCTTGCATGGGGTTCCTGATTTAATGTTACCATATTTTTCAAGATTTATACTCTATGACGTTTTTTTTTTGGAAAGGAACTTTAGAATAATATCTGCATGTTGGTGGGAAACACCTCCTAGCTGAGAGGATAATTAGGGAGGAGGAGGCTATCTGTTAAAACACATCTGACCAAATATATTCACTTCATCTGTTGTGAAGAGAGGTTAGACTTTCAAGATTCTTATCATACAGTAGTTACAGTTGAGAAATAATTTCTTTCACAGAATATGAAATATGATTACAGGTGATAATGTGATATCAAGGCCTTCACCATATGCGCTAAAGCAAGGTGTGTATTCTCTAAGTATGCGTGCATGCTCAGTCGCTTCAGTCTTGTCTGACTCTTTGTGACCCTGTGGACTGTAGCCTGTCCATGGGATTCTCCAGGCATGAATACTGAAGTGGGTTGCCATTCTATTCTCCAGGGTATCTTTCTGACCAGGGATCGAACCTGGGTCTCCTACATTGCAGACAAATTCTTTACCACTGAGCCACCAGGGAAGCCCATTCTCTGTACTGAGGTGGTACTGAAATAAAAACAGAGACGCACATGTACTCTTGAACAGATGTTGGAGAATATAGAAGGAGAAAAATACATTAGCTACAAATCCAAGAATTAGTTATTTGAAGTGTTTTAAAAATTTTAAGCCCTTTATGCAATTCTTTAAAGCTTATTAGTATGTTGAAAGTATTACAGGAACTTCAAATTTACTCCCCTGGAGAATACTGAACATGTTTCCTAAGTTCTCCCATTTAGTATTTTGTAATTCTATTTGCTCCAAATTCTGCCTTTCTCATTCATGTTTGGTGAGTGATTTCCATTTTAATCTTAAAACTCAGATGTATATTTGTGCTGATTTTCAAAAAAACAAACTAAATATTCAGTTCTGGGTGTGGTAACTTTCATATTTGCACATTTAGAATTTCCTATGTGTTGAAATCCTTGTTTTGCTTTTAGTTTTGGGAGTATTCATATCTTCCGAATAATCTCAATCAGCATGAGGTATTGAGGAGGAGAGTGGGGCACTCCCTTGAAGTTATGTGCCACGAGGAAATTTCAACACTTTCACCATCTAGCTTATTTCAAATAAAGAAACAAGCAAACAACACACACACAAAAAATGGAAGTGGTTCATGCATAATAAATCCCTGCTGTGCTATGCTGTGTTTTCATGACTAATTTCTTTGCTAACCACAGCTTTGCAGCCCACAACTTTAAAACACCAGGAGTTCTTTATAAAAACATGGGCTTACTGTTAGGGTTGTGCTTTTTCCTGTCCACAGACTCCCCAGTGACTTGTTAACTGTCCAAACATAAATATCTTCAAAAGACTATGGAAAATGCAGTTGTAAGATATTTTTGGAACCATAAGGGAACCTTCCTATTATAGAGTCAAAAACTAAAATAACAGTAAAGAATAAATTATTACCCTAAGAATTGATCTGATATCTTTAATTTCTTTCACAGAAATATCAGTTTTGCTAGAAACATTGAGGAATTATCTAGTCATTTCCCATGATTAAACCGAATGACAAACCATCTCAGTTAAGATGTCTGAGTGATTTACCTGAGGCTAAGAACAGAATTTGAAATAAGTAATTGAACTAGTACTTGTTTTACCTCATATCTGCTTTATGACTACTTAAAAAAAAAAAAACAGAATCTCCAGTCGCAAATACTTGTGTAACATTTTCTACTTTCTTCATTTTCTGTTAGCTCCACTAGATATTGTTAACATCTCTTGACTATTTTTGATTTTACATGAAAAAAAAATCTCTTTGTTTCAAGTGGAATCTAGTTCTTTAGCAGTGAGGCCCTGGCCAAAACCAGGAATCTTCTCTGTCAAGCTTCTCTATTCCCAAGAACAGAACCCAAAAGGTTGTTCTCAAATTACAGATAAATGTCTTGAAGTTTGTAATTTGTTTTTCTCCTTTAACATTCTCCATGATTCAAGCACAGCCTCTTTCCATTGTCACGGGCTGGAAATCTCTTTAGAAGTCTGCTGATTGTGCAAATGAGCAGCAGGGTTGAACTAAAGTACTGACTGAGTAAGTAATGAATGCAGATTTTTAAAGTGTCCATTAATGGAAAAACAACAACAACAACAACAAGCAAATGGCTTGAATTACCTCACTTCCTTGTCCCTTTTCTTTAGCATTCACAGATGCTATATTAAAACACTTTTTCAAGCTTCAATATTGTTGGCATTTGCTGTGCTCCTACTTCTTGCTGGGAGAATTGCACACCATCCACCTTTAGAAACGTAGTTCCGTGAGCATGCTATTTTATGTTATTCTTTCCTTTCTTACTCATTGCTAATTGCAGCAGAGTTAGACAGCAGGTACCCAGTCCTTTGGCTTGGTGGAGGCAATCTGTTTCTTCCCCTGATAGCCTGGAATAAGGGCAAGGGGGTGATAAGGGTGTGGCTGCTTGTGCTGGAGCTGAGGGAAATCACATATTAATGGCCTCATTCATACCCGTTGGGCCCACTGTGTTCCTGTTGCTTGCATTCCTCTGTTTCAGCCCTTGTGCATATTTTGAACTTACAGCTTGCGTTTTGCATGTGTGTGTGCTAAGTTATTTCAGCCATGTCTGACTCTTTGTGACCCTACGGACTGTAGCCCGCCAGGTTCCTCTGCCGATGGGATCCTCCAGGCAAGAATACTAGAATGGGTTGTCATTTCCTTTCCCAGGGATCTTCCTGGAGCAGGGATGCATCCTGCACCTCCTGCATTGGCGGGCTGGTTCTTTACCTCAATGGCACCCCACTCCAGCACTCTTGCCTGGAAAACCCCATGGATGGAGGAGCCTGGTGGGCTGCAGTCCATGGCGTCGCTAAGAGTCAGACACGACTGAGCGACTTCACTTTCACTTTTCACTTTCATGCATTGGAGAAGGAAATGGCAACCCACTCCAGTGTTCTTGCCTGGAGAATCCCAGGGACGGGGGAGCCTGGTAGGCTGCCGTCTATGGGGTCACACAGAATCGGACACGACTGAAACAACTTAGGAGCAGCAGCAGTCAAAAGCCCTAAAGGCTTGTGCTTGTGGATTTTAAAGAACAGAAATGAGACAAGAGCAGCTGGAGTTGAGTAAGTTAACAGGAAGAGCACACAGGAGACTGAGAGGTGATGGTGACTTGGAAGAGGTGTTAGCAGTGGAGGTGGTGAGGTGGGTATTGCCCTATTATGGATATACATCTGACCCTTGAACAACAAGGGTTTGAACTGCTCAGGTCCACTTATACTAGAATTTCTTTCACGAAATATATACTATATGACTCTAGGATCTGTGGTTGTTTGAACCCAAGGATGCAAAACTGGGGGTAAGAGGGCCAGCTGTAAAGTTATATTTAGGTTTTCAACAGTGCTTATGGTGGTGCCCCTATGCCCAAAGCTGTTCAAGGATTAATTCAACTTTGAAGGTCTACCTGACAGGATTTACTGATAATTAGGTGGAAATTGTGAGAAAAAGAGAGAAATTCAGGGTGAGCAGGATTTTGGTAAGAAACTGGATTATTTATGTGTTGTTGTTCAGTCACCCGCTTGTGTCTGGCTTCACAACCCCATGGACTGCAGCACGCCAGGCCTGCCTGTCCCTCACCGTCTCCCAGAGTTTGCCCAAGTTCATGTCCATTGCATTGGACATGCTATCCAGCCATCTCGTCCTCTGATATCTTCTTCTGCTTTCAATCCTTTGCAGCGTCAGGGTCTTTTCCAGTGAGTCAGCTGTTCCCATCAGGTGACCAAAATATTAGAGCTTCAGCTTCAGCATCAGTCTTTTCGATGAGTATTCAGAGTTGATTTCCTTTAAGACTGACTGGTTTGATTTATGTCTGTAATAATGAGTAAAATACAATTGAGGTCTAACTTCATCTATTTTTATTGTTCCATTGAATTTATGGAAATTCTGACTGAAGGTTATCAGAAAAAAATAGTAATAAGATGAAATAACTCCTTTGGCATTATATGATATTTCCCTTTATTACTCATGATTTTGTAATATTTAAGATATGTTTGGTTTATCTTTTCTTTCCTGCTTTGAAATTTTGTTTGTTGTACATTAACTTTTCAAATTCTCAATTTAAAAATTTCACTGTTCTATACTATCATTGATTCACCATTTATCTAACTGAAATAGGGCAGAGTCTTCAAGTTAAGGCTAAACTAGTATGACCACTATGGGGTACCTGGGAATCTAAATTGAAACACATTGATTAATAAGCATTTATAACTCATGTTGTACTCATTTTTAAATATTGAATCCTCATTATTCACATCCATGTTTTGTAGTAGATAAAACATTCCCTAATTTAAAGTGTAGAAAATATATATATAAGTTACTTCACCCAGAGCTATGCAGGTGTTAAATTGTGAACCAGTATGGAAATAAGAAGTAGAGAAATCTTTCAAATCTATATTATTGATACACAAACCCAAAGTGCTCTGTTCACTACTTAACTAGTCACTGTCTGTCTTCCAGAGTGGAAAGCAATAGAGCACAGGAACAGTAATTGACAAATCATTTAATTTGCTGGTAAGATGAGCAGCTACATGTTTAACATAATTAAATTTTAGATATCATGTCCCTAGATCACTTTTACCAATTTGTATATAAATTATGCAATTTCTTGACAGTCTTCCATTTCTCATTTATGACTTACAATTTCATGTGAAAACAGTGCTAGACTTATAATCAGGGGACCTGGTTTCAATCCCAGTTCTACAATTTGCTGGATTTGTGATATTGAACAAATGTAATATATTCTGTGTCTCATTTCCTCATTAGTAAAATGGGAAAAAAATGAAAAAATTTGTGTTTCATAATTTGTCATGGGGATCAAATAGAACAGATTATGTGAAAAACTTTGGAAAGTTAAAAACTTCTATTGTTAATCTGTAGAATATTAAAAAAATTCCATTGAATTTTCCCTGGGGACTTAAAATATTTTGTGGAGCTATATTAATTTTTGATATTTCCAGTTTCTAGCACAACTACATCATGCAACTTTGGCCTGATTTCCTCCTCCAGGTGTAGCCATTCTTTCCTGGTTACTTACATTTTTAAAGTTGAAGTCTCAGAAAAACCTTTTGCCTTAATGAGATTTGGCTCCCAATTCCCTCTCAGAAAAAGAATTTCCTGTCAGGAAATGACTCACAAATTTATTTAATTTTATTTAGAATTTACCTACCTGAAAATTCTGCTGTCTCTGTTCAGTGAGAGAGCTAAGTCCTTGTCCAAGCTATTCACTTTCAGAGTTCAGTGGATTTAATAGTTTGCTTTATCCTTGTAGGTTGCATTTTCTTAACTTCCAAAAATAATCATTAATAAAAGTAATTCTCACATTGTGTCAATACATCTTTAGAGTGTCATGTTTAACTGAGGTAGGAAGGAAATACTACTACTACTACTAAGTCACTTCAGTCGTGTCCGACTCTGTGTGACCCCGTAGACGGCAGCCTATCAGGCTCCCCCGTCCCTGGGATTCTCCAGGCAAGAACACTGGAGTGGGTTGCCATTTCCTTCTCCAATGCATGAGAGTGAAAAGTAAAGTGAAAGTCGCTCAGTCGTGCCCGACCCTTAGCGACCCCATGGACTGCAGCCCAGCAGGCTCCTCCATCCATGGGAGTTTCCAGGCAAGAGTACTGGAGTGGGGTGCCATTGCCTTCTCCGAGGAAGGAAATAATTTGTTATTAATCATAATCTACTAATTTTTGGAAATAATTTACTTTTATTCTTCAAATAAATTAGAAAATTTTCTGTTTGTTTCCCTAAGTGGGAAATAAAATGTTCCCAAATGTGGTGTACAAACTGTTACATCTATATATGTGTATTGCAATGGAAAAATATGAGACTCATTGGTTTAGAAAAATGACTTCTCAATACTATGACTCTTAATTTAAATTTTTGAAATATTTTTTATCTAAAATGTTCATTTCTTAGGGCACCTAAAAGCATCAAAGTATAAGTGATATCTGAATATTGGTTGTGGTGAAATGGGAATTATTAGAAGATAAATAGTACCTATGTGCCCTGATGCAGGCTGAGTGAATGTCAGGTATGATTATAGACATGAAAGCAGAGACTGGGAGGAATGGCAAAGACGGATTTGTTCAGTTGTTCAGTCATGTCTGAACCTTTGTAACCCCATGGACTACAACAGAGAAGGATTCCCTGTCCTTCACCATCTCCAGGAGATTACTCAAACTCATGTCTATGGAGATTGTGATGCCATCCAACCATCTCGCCCTCTGCCATGCCCTTTTCCACTTGCCTTCAATCTTTCCCAGCATCAAGGTCTTTTCCAATGAGTTGGCTCTTCACATCAGATAGCCAAAGTATTGGAGCTTCAGCCTCAGCATCAGTCCTTCCAATGATTATTCAGGGATGATTTCCTTTAGGATTGACTGATTTGATCTCCTTGTTGTCTAAGGGACACTCAGGAGTCTACTCCAGCGCTACAGCTTGAAGGCATCAATTCTTCATTACTTTGCCTTCTTTATTGTTCAGGTCTCACAAGACTACTGGAAAAATCATAGTTTTGACTGTACAGATGTTTGTTGGCAAAGTATGTCTCTGCTTTTTAATATGCGTCTGGGTTTGTCATAGGTTTTCTTCCAAGGAGCAAGTGTCTTTTAATTTCCTGTCTGCAGTCACCATCCACAGAGATTTTGGAGCCCAAGAAAATAAAGTCTGTCACTGTTTCCATTGTTTCCCCATCTATTTGCCATGAAGTGTTGGGTTCGGATGGTTTGATCTTAGATTTTTGAATGTTGAGATTTAAGCCAACTCTTTCACTCTCCTCTTGCACCTTCATCAAGAGGTTCTTTAATTCCTCCTTGTCTCTGCCATAATGGTAGTGTCATCTGCATATCTAAGGTTATTGATATTTCTCCCGGCAATCTTGATTCCAGCTTGTCCTTCATCCAGCCCAGCATTTCTCATAATGCACTCTGCATATAAGTTAAATAAGCAGGGTGGCAATATATAGCTTTAACATACTCAATTTTAAAACAGTCCATTGTTCCATGTCCACTTCTAACTGTTGCTTCTTGACCTTGTGTACAGGTTTCTCAGGAGGCAGGTAGGGTGGTCTGGCATTCACATCTCTTTTCTGTGGAAAGAATTTTCCACAGTTTGTTGTGATTCACAACATACAGATTGACACAAAGTCTTTAACATAGTCAATGAACAATAAGTAGATGTTTTTTTCTGGAATTCTCTTGCTTTTTTCTATCATCTGATGAATGTTGGCAATTTGAGAACCCTCAGGGAATTTTACTTTGAAGGTCAGTGGAATTAGATTATAGAACTTCCACAGGACTGGGGAAACAGGATTCTTGGAGAGCATAAACAAAACCATTTGTGTTTCAGGACCCAGGAGAAAGGAGCAGTGACCCCACAAGAGATTGAACCAGACTTGCCTGTGAGTGTTTGAAAGTTTTTGCTGGAGGTGTGGATGGAGAGTGGCCTAAAGAGGTCAGGAAACTGACTGCAGTGGTACTGGGAGGCACGGTGTGCTGGTGTAAGTCCTCAGAGGTGATCATCATTGCCCATTTGTGGTGTAAGATGACGGAGTAGAAGGACATGTGCCAGCTTCTCCTGTGAGAACTCCAAAACTACAACTCACTGCTGAACAACCAACCGTCTACTGGAGAATGTTGGATCTCAACAACAAAAAAGATACCCCATGTCCAAGCACAAAGATGGTAGGAGGGGCGAAATTGCCTTTACAATCAAAACCTATACTGGCCAGAGATGCTCAGAGGGCTCAAACAAACCTTGTGCACACCAGGACCCAGAGACTGCACAGAACTGAGACAGAACTGTGTTTGAGTGTCTCCTGTGCAGGTACAGTCAGCAGTGGACTGCCTCAGGGGCAGGGGCTCTGGGTGCAGCAGACTTGGGTATGGCATAAGCCCTCCTGCAGGAGGTCACCACTAACCCCACCATAGAGCTCCCAGGACTTACACAGGACTGGGAAATAGACTCTTGGAGGGCACAAACAGAACCTTGTGCACAACAGGACCCAGGAGAAAGGAGTAGTGACCCCACAAAAGACTGACCCAGACCTGCCTGTGAGTGTCCAGAAGTCTCCGGTGGAGGCGTGAGTTGGTGGTGGCTTGCTGCGTGGTTGGGAGCACTGAGTGTAGCAATGCCTGCATGGGACCTTTAGAGGAGGTCACCATTATCTTCGTTACTTCCACCATGGTCCCAGGTAAATAATAGGGAGGGTACACAGCTCCACCCATCAACAGAAAGTTTGCCCCTCAATCAGTCTCTCCCATAAGAAAGGTTTGATAAGCCTCTTATGCTTCTCCATCAGAGGGCAGACAGACTAAAACCACAATCACAGAAAACTAACCAAACTGATCACATGGACCACAGCCTCATCTGACTCAGTGAAATTATGAGCCATGCCATGTAGGGCCACCCAAGAGGGACAGGTCATGGTGGAGAGTTCAGACAAAATGTAGTCCACTGGAGAAGGGAATGGCAAAACACTTCAATACTCTTGCCTTGAGAACTGCATGAACAACATGAAAAAGCAAAAAGATAAGACACTGAAGATAAACTCCCAGATCAGTAGGTGCCCAATATGCTTCCCTGGGAGACGGTGGAGAAATAATTCCAGAAAGAATGAAGAAATGGAGCACAAAAACAACACCCAGTTTGGATGTGAGTGGTAATAGAAGTAAAGTCGGATGCTATAAAGAGCAATATTGCATAGGAACCTGCAATGCTAAGTCCATCAGTTCAGTTCAGACATGTTCGACTCTTTGCGACCCCATGAATCGCAGCACGCCAGGGCTCCCTGTCCACCACCAACTCCAAGAGTTCACACAAACTCATGTCCATCGAGTCGGTGATGCCATCCAGCCATCTCATCCTCTGTTGTCCCTTTCTCCTCCTGCCTCCAATCCCTCCGAGCATCAGAGTCTTTTCCAATGAGTTAATTCTTTGCATGAGGTGGCCAAAGAATTGGAGTTTCAGCATTAGCATCAGTCCTTCCAATGAACACCCAGGACTGATATCCCTTATAATGGACTGGATGGATTTCCTTGCAGTCCCTGGGACTCTCAAGAGTCTTCTCCAACACCACAGTTCAAAACCATCAATTCTTCAGCGCTCAGCTTTCTTCACAGTCCAACTCTCACATCCATTCATGATCACTGGAAAAGCCATAGCTTTGACTAGTTGGACCATTGTTGGCCAAGTAATGTCTCTGCTTTTGAATATGCTATCTAGGTTGGTCATAACTTTCATTCCAAAGAGTAAGTGTCCTTTAATTTTATGGCTGCAATCACTATCTGCAGTGATTTTGAAGCACCCAAAAATAAAGTCTGACACTGTTTCCACTCTTTCCCCATCTATTTCCCATGAAGTGATGGGACCAGATGCCATGATCTTCATTTTCTGATAAGCCAACTTTTTCACTCTCCTCTTTCACTTTCATCAAGAGGCTTTTTAGTTCCTCTTCACTTTCTGCCATAAAGGTGGTATCATTTGCATATCTGAGGTGATTGATATTTCTCCTGGCAATCTTGAATCCAGCTTGTGCTTCTTCCAGTCTAGTGTTTCTTAGATGTCCTCTGCATATAAGTTAAATAAGCAGGGTGACAATATACAGCCTTGGTGTACTCCTTTTCCTATTTGGAATCAGTCTGTTGTTCCATGTCCAGTTCTAACTGTTGCTTCCTGACCTGCATATAGGTTTCTCAAGAAGTCAGGTGGTCTGGTATTCCCATCTCTTTCAGAATTTTCCACAGTTTATTGTGATCCACACAGTCAAAGTCTTTGGCATAGTCAATAAACAGAAATAGATGTTTTTCTGGAACTCTCTTGCTTTTTCCATGATCCAGCGGATGTTGGCCATTTGATCTCTGGTCCTTCTGCCTTTTCTAAAACCAGCTTGAATATCTGGAAGTTCATGGTTCACATATTGCTGAAGCCTGGCTTGGAGAATTTTGAACATTACTTTACTAGCATGTGAGATGAGTGCAACTGTGCAGTAGTTTGAGCATTCTTTGGCATTGCCCTTCTTTGTGATTGGAATGAAAACTGACCTTTTCCAGTCCTGTGGCCACTGCTGAGTTCTCCAAGTTTGCTGGCATATTGAGTGCAGCACTTTCACAGCATCATCTTTCAGGATTTGAAACAGCTCAACTAGAATTCCATCATCTCCACTAGCTTTGTTCATAGTGATGTTGTCTAAGGCCCACTTGACTTCACATTCCAGGATGTCTGGCTCTAGGTGAGTGATCACACCATAGTGATTAATTGAGTGCAGCACTTTCACAGCATCATCTTTCAGGATTTGAAATAGCTCCACTAGAATTCCATCATCTCCACTAGCTTTGTTCATAGTGATGTTGTCTAAGGCCCACTTGACTTCACATTCCAGGATGTCTGGCTCTAGGTGAGTGATCACACCATCGTGATTATCTGGGTCATGAAGATCTTTTTTGTACAGTTCTTCCGTGTATTCTTGCCACCTCTTCTTAATATCTTCTGCTTCTGTTAGATCCATACCATTTCTGTACTTTATCGAGCCCATCTTTACATGAAATGTTTCCTTGGTATCTCTCATTTTCTTGAAGAGATCTCTAGTCTTTCCCGTTCTGTTGTTTTCCTCTATTTGTTTGCATTGATTGCTGAAGAAGGCTTTCTTATCTCTTTTGCTATTCTTTGGAACTCTGCATTCAGATGCTTATATCTTTCCTTTTCTCCTTTGGTTTTCGCCTCTCTTCTTTTCACAGCTATTTGTAAGGCCTCCTCGGACAGCCATTTTGCTTTTTTGCATTTCTTTTCCATGGGGATGGTCTTGATCCCTGTCCCCTGTACAGTGTCACAAACTTCTGTCTGTAGTTCATCAAGCACTCTATCTATCAGATCTAGACCCTTAAATCTATTTCTCACTTCCACTGTATAATCATAAGAGATTTGATTTTGGTCATACCTGAATGGTCTAGTGGTTTTCCCCACTTTCTTCAATTTAAGTCTGCATTTGGCAATAAGAAGTTCATGATCTGAGCCACCGTCAGCTCCCGGTCTTATTTTTGCTGACTGTATAGAGCTTCTCCATCTCTGGCTGCAAAGAACATAATCAGTCTGGTTTTGGTGTTCACCACCTGGTGATGTCCATGTGTAGAGTCTTCTCTTGTGTATTGGAATAGGGTGTTTGCTATAACCAGTGCATTCTTGGCAAAACTCTCTTAGTCTTTGCCCTGCTTCATTTCATATTCCAAGGCCAAGTTTGCCTGTTATCTCAGGTGTTTCCTAACTTCCTACTGTTGCATTGCAGTCCCCTATAATGTAAAGGACATCTTTTTGGAGTGTTAGTTCTAAAAGGTTTTATAAGTCTTCATAGAACCGTTCAACTTCAGCTTATTCTGTGTTACTGAATCAAGGCAAATTGGAAGTGGTCAAACAGGAGATGGCAAGACTGAACATTTTCATTTTAGGAATCAGTGAACTATAATGGACAAGAATTGGTTAATTTAACTCAGATGACCATTATATCTATGAATGGGCAAGAATCCTTTAGAAGAAATAGAGTAGCCATCATAGTCAGCAAAGAGTCCAAAATGGAGTACTTGGATGCAATCTTAAAAAGGACAGAATGATCTCTGTTAATTTCCAAGGCAAACCATTCAATATCACAGTTACCAAGTCTATGCCCTGATCAGTAATGTTGAAAAGCTGAAGTTGAATGGTTCGATGAAGAATTACAAGACCTTCTAAAACTAACACCCAAAAAAGATGTCCTTTTCATTATAGGGGACTGGAATGCAAAAGTTGGAAGTGAAGAGATACCTGGGGTAACAGGCAGATTTGGCCTTGGAGTACACAATGAAGCAGGCCAAAGCCTAACAGAGTTATGCCAAGACAAGGCACTGGTCAGAGCAAACACCCTCTTCCAACAACATGAGAGAAGACTCTACACATGGACATCACCAGATGGTCAACACCGAAATCAGATTGATTATATTCTTTGCAGCCAAAGATGGAGAAGCTCTATACAGTCAGCAGAAACAAGACCAGGAGCTGACAGTGGCTCAGATCATGAGCTCCTTATTGCCAAATTCAGACTCAAATTCAATAAAGTAGGGAAAACCACTAGATGATTCAGGTATGAGCTCAGTCAAGTCGCTTATGCTTCTACAGCGGAAGTGGCAAATAGATTCAAGGCATTAGATCTGATAGACTGCTTGAAGAACTATGGATGGAAGTTCATGACATTGTACAAGAAGCAGTGATCAAGACCATCCCCAAGAAAAGGAATGCAAAAAGGCAGAATGGTGGTCTGAGGAAGCCTTGCAAATAGCTGAAAAAAAGAAGAGAAGCTAAAGGCAAAAGAAAAAAGGAAAGATATACCCATTTGAATGCAGAGTTCCAAAGAATAGCAAAAAGAGATGAGAAAGCCTTCCTCAGTGATCAATGCAAAGAAATAGAGGAAAATAACAGAATGGGAAAGACTAGAGATCTCGTCAAGGAAATGAGAGATACCAAGGGAACATTTCATGCAAAGGCAGGGACAATAAAGAATAGAAATGGTATGGACCTAACAGAAGTAGAAGATATTAAGAAGAGGTGGCAACAATACACAGAACTATACAGAAAAGATCTCCATGACCCAAATAACCACAATGGTGTGATCACTTACCTAAAGCCAGACATCCTGGAATGTGAAGTCAAGTGGGTCTTAGGAAGCATCACTACAACAAAGCTAGTGGAGGCGATGGAATTCCAGTTGAGCTAATTCAAATCCTAGAAGACAATGTTGTGAAAGTGCTGCACTCAATGTACCAACAAATTTGGAAAATTTAGCAGTGGCCACAGGACTGGAAATGGTCAGTTTTCATTCCAATCTCAAAAGACGTCAATGCCAAAAATGTTCATACTGGCACATAATTGCACTCATCTCAGAAAGTAATGCTCAAAATTCTCCAAGTCAGACTTCAGCAATACGTGAACCATGAACTTCCAGATGTTCAAGCTGGACTTAGAGAAGTCAGAGGAACTAGAGATCTATTGGATCATAGAAAAATCATGAGAGTTCCAGAAAAACAAGCACTTCTTCTTTGTTGGATACACCAAAGCCTTTGACTGTGTGGATCACAACAAACTGTGGAATATTTTTTAAAAGATAGGAATGCCATACCACCTGACCTGCTGAGGTAGCTGTATGCATGTCATGAAGCAACAGTTAGAACTAGACATGGAACAACAGACTGGTTTCAAATCAGGAAAGGAGTATATGTCAAGGCTGTATATTGTCACCCTGCTTGTTTAACTTACATGCAGAGTACATCATGAGAAATGACAGGCTGGATGAAACACAAGCTGGAATCAAGATTACTGGTAGAAATATCAATAACCTCAGTTATGTGGGTGAAACTATCCTTATGGCAGAAAGGGAAGATACAAAGAGCCTCTTTATGAAAGTGAAAGAGGAAAGTGAAAAAGTTGGCTTAAAACACAACATTCAGAAAACTAAGATCATGGCATCCACTCCCATCACTTCGTGGCAAATAGATAGGGAAACCATGGAAACAGTGACAGACTTTATATTCATAGGCTCCAAAATCACTGCAGATGGTGACTGCAGCCATGAAATTAAAAGACATTTGCTCCTTGGAAGAAAAGCTATGACCAACCTAGACAGCATATTGAAAAACAGAGACATTACTTTGCTTGGAAAGGTCCATCTAGTCGAGGCTGTGGTATTTCCAGTAGTCATGATGGATGTAAGAGTTGGACTAAGAAAGCTGAGCACTGAAGAATTGATGCTTTTGAACTATGGTTTTGGAGAAGACTCTTGAGAGTGTCTTGGACTGCAAGGAAATCAAACCAGTCCATCCTAAAGAAATCAGTCCTGAATATTCATTGGAAGGACTGATGCTGAAGCTGAAACTCCAATACTTTGGCCACCTGACTGAAGAACCAAGTCATTTGAAAAGACCCTGATGCTGGGAAAGATTGAAGGAGGGTGGAAAAGGGGATGACAGAGGATGAAATGGCTGGATGGCATCACTGACTACATGGACATGAATTTGAGTAAGCTCAGGGAGTTGATGATGGACAGGGAGGCCTGGTGTGCTGCAATCCATAGGGTCACAAATAGTCTTATATGACTGAGCAAATGAACTGAACTGAAAGAACTGTAAAATAAGGTGATTACCATAATAATTTGATGCTTTTTAAGAATGTAATTTGTTGTTCACCTCTATTTTTATGTATTTTTAAGACACTGTAATGGAGAGTCAAGTATGTCAGAGAAAGAAAGAGAAATACATTGCATTAACACATATATATGTAATTTAGAAAGATGGTACCAAAGATCCTGCGTGCAGTGTTGGAAAGGAGACACAGATGTAAAGAATAGACTTTTGGACTCACTGAAAGAATGAGAGGATGGGATGATTTGAGAGAAAAGGATCAAAACATGTACATTACCATATGTAAAATAGATGAGCAGCACAAGTTCAATGCATATAGAAGGGCACCCAAAGCCAGTGCTCTGGGACCAAGCAGAGGGATAGGGTAGGGATAGAGGTAGGGGGAGAGAGGAGAGTGGGGTTCAGGATTGGGGACACAGGTATACCTCTGGCCAGTTTATGCTGATGTATGTCAGAAACCATCACAATATTTTAAAGCAATTATTCTTCAGTTAAAATCAATTAATTTGAAAAATACACTGTAATAGATCTTATATATACATTTATTATAATATCATTAAAATGAGAATATTCATAGTTCTATTTTTATGGAATCTTCTGTAAGTGTTCTTATGGCCAAGTGGAAGAACATTTTTTAATTAAATATAGACATGACCTGAGATTTTGCCACTTAATGGCTGTTTGACTTTGAACTTTAGTTTATTCATCAATTAAAAAAATGGAAAATTAATATCACTTCTTTAAGATTGCATATAAATCTCTTTAAAACTTCTGTATACTTAAAATCCCTTTCCCATATCTGTTTATTCATTAGGAAAGAAGCAAAGTAAGAGTAACTGACTATTCCAAAGCAAGTACATTATGAACTGGGATCTCTACTTTGTTATGCTGGCTTCTGTTTTAGGGTCTTCTTGTTATTATTAATCAGATTTCTATTTGAGAATTATGCATGCAGTCATAACCAAGCATTTAGCTCTCTTTGCCATCCTCCACTATAACATTATTTTTCAACAACTGTCTGTTTTTTTCCCCGGTTGTAGGCAAAAGATATGAAGCATTGAATATATTGTCATTTGAAAATTGTTCCATCACTAGAAAGAGGTTTGTGATAAAGTTGTTTACTTCCTTTTTTTCTTATTTATGAGCTTAAAATTATTACCTTTTCTAACAGTCATCTGCACAATTGCCTAGATGGATAATAAAACCCCTTTTCACTCACTGCAAATTCCCATGGGGCTGAAATTCATCTGCTTTGCATTATTGTATATCCCTGCCACGTGGATAGTTTACATGATGTTAACTTTAAAAGGGACTGAAATTGTGCTTTGCAGATGAAAAAGAGAAAGGAATTGAATAAAAAGTTTAGGATAAACAAATTATATCCTAACATTTAACAGAGATATTTTAATTTATTCAGTTAAAATTACCTATGTGCATTGAGAGTATCACACATAATTTTTATGTACCATGTAAAAATTAACATTGGTTGTCTGTGTGCAAAAAAAAAAAAAAATATATATATATATATATATATATATATATATCAAATGGCATAAAATAAAAACAATTAACTAGAAAAGATAATTTGCTTCATTTATTGTAAACAAAAATTTCTGTGTCTCTGAAAACACAAAACCAAAAAAATACAAAAATTTCAAGTTAAAAATGAGTGAAAGACACTAATAAACAATCCAAAAAAAGAACAACAAAGTCAGTAAGTACTTGAAAAGATATAATACAAATACAAGTTAAAGCAAAATATTTTATTTGTATTATATTGGCAAAATTGTTAGGAGATTACCAAGGATGCAGAGGAAAGATTATCCCCCTATGCTTTCAGGGAGGGTATGAGATAAAAGGCAATCCTTTCAAGAAGCAAAAAGAAACAAGAATGTGTGAAAAGCCACACACACACACAAAATGTTTCTTAATCTAAAGGTTCTAATTTCATATAATTATTCTGACACTATAAGAATAGGAATAATTTGTACACTGTTGTTTATAATAGCTATTAAAATAAAGCTTTTGATTTGTATCTATTATCATGGAAATATGAACATTTTATGCTCATTTTTAAATGATCAAAAATATATTCAGAATAATCTGTTTGTTGGAAAAAAGACTATGCATACATGCATACCTATATACATACACACACATAAATGTATACACCGATATCCAGTTCAGTTCAGTCACTCAGTCATGCCCAACTCTTTGTGATCCTATGGACTGCAGCATGCCAGGCCTCCCTGTCCATCAACAACCCCCAGAGTTTACATATCTTTTCATTTAGTGTTTTCATCTTTTTTGGATGTATACTCAAGAGTGGAATTGGTGAGTCATACATAGTTGACTTTAGTTTTGTTGAGGAGCCACCATATTGTTTTCCATAGTTCAGTTCAGTTCAGTTCAGTTCAGTCACTCAGTCATGTCTGATGCTTTGTGACCCCATGGACTGCAGTACGCCAGGCCTCCCTGTCCATCACCAGCTCCCAGAGTTTACCCAAACTCATGTGCATTAAGTTAGTGATGCCATCCAAGCATCTCATCCTCTGTCATCCCCTTCTCCCCCTGCCTTCAATCTTTCCCAGTATCAGGGTCTTTTCAAATGAGTCAGTTCTTTACATCGCTAGCCAAAGTATTGGAGTTTCAGCTTCAGCATCAGTCCTTCCAATAAATATTCAGGACTGATTTCCTTGATGGACTGGTTGTATCTCTTTACTATCCAAGGGACTCTCAAGAGTCTTCTCCAATCACAGTTCAAAAGCATCAATTCTTCAGTGTTCAGCTTTCTTTATAGTCCAACTCTCACATCCATACATGACTACTGGTAAAACCATAGCTTTGACTAGACCAACCTTTTGACTAGATTCCTATATAAAAGGTTGTTTATGAAATAATTCTCTTTAGGTGGTAACATTAATGAATTTAATATATTATTTATTTCATTTACTCATTGTTTTAGTGAATATAGTGTTTAATTAGAAAATAATACAAGCACTAATAAATTATGTTAAGTAAAGTATTAGGTGAGGATAAAGAAGATAAACACAAGTAAAATGAAAATAATCAATTTATACTATGAATTCAAATACCTGATCACTGGCTATCATTGATATTGTATGGATTCCTCATTTATGTTTGCTATATGTTTCCTGTCTGTTGGAAAATATTGATGAAACATTTTTTAGTCTAAATTTTAATAAATCTATTATAGACTCCCATAATTTCAAACCCCTATATGAATCTTTTGTACATAGGGGTTACGTAAAGATGACACATGCCCAACAGTTCTTCCATCACTGTTGAACTTGCAAAGGTTACTTTGCATCTGAAGCTTAAAGAACCTCTGATTTGTGATTCTGCATTTTTGCTTCGTAAAATACTCACCTGCTTCTACTTTCTGCACCCATAAGTTGACACGTTAACTGCTCAGTTCCCCATATTCCTTTGGCCTATTAAATAGTGTTAAGGTTAATGTCTCTTTATTGCATTGTTTTTGAAACTTGGAAAGCTTCTTGCCCCAAACTATTTTCCATAAGTATTTATTTAAGATTCTAACAGCAGGCCTTTCCTATTTTACTATATCTTTGGTTTCTGGCTTGGCAGATTGGTTAGGTTATGTGACTGTATTTTGGGTTATCCTTTTTGTATTCAGTGTTGACATATGACTCATAGGTGGCTTGATTTTTAAAAGATATGTGCAGAATATATGAAAGGGGTGTTTTGAAAGGGTTTCATAGTATGACATAATAACAATAGAAAAAGGGTTCTATGGTATAACATAAAAAGAAAAAATAATATTTGTTGAGATACAAAAGAAAGTAGAGTTATATTGGTGATAATACATCTTAACAGAAGGACATACCAATCAGTGTTTTCAATTACACAAAATTCTTCCATCTGGTACAATTCTAGCAAGAAAATAAATATTAAGGTGGAGTGCTGAATTTCATTTTACAGGGTTAATAATAATAATAAAGTAGAGCAGAAAAAAAAGTCTATTCTCATGTGCTCATTTCTTTTGCAGCAGCATACAGCTGGGTTCTATCTTTTATTGTATATATTATTTAAGAATTCTATTTCTTTAAACTTTGATCATGTAGTTTTCTTACATCTGGTTTTATTTGGCACTTGTTAGAAAGAGTGTATAAAAGGTTAGTTGAACACGTATATTCATCTAGTAAAAAGAGTGTGACTCTTTTATAAAATATACATGTATAATATTTATGTACAATTTAATTTCTATTTATATTGACAATAAACATCTGTCAGTATGGTTTAAAATACTTTAATTAAAGTGATAAGATGTTATTTTAATTCTAAATCTCACTTTTGGTTGTTGCTACCAATCTATTTCATATATATGTGATCTACTACCATATATATATTAAAATACATTTATTTTTTCTGTAACTTAGCATTGATTGTGAAACAGTGTAATTACAAATTGAGATTTCAGATTCTGCTCAACTCTGACCCTGAGAAAGTAACTAAACCTCTCATTGACCCAGTTAACTTAGCTGAAAAATGGGTTTAATCATAACATTTACCTCACAGTTTGATTATAAGTATTCAAAGTGATAATACACGTAAAATATTTAGAATGGTGGCTGGTATGTAAACACTCAAAAATGTTTACTCTCCTTATTATATTACTTTATCATTATGCGCTTCTGTAAAAATTTGCTGTCTCTTTAGAATAATTATTTTAGGATAAAGTGAATCAAATAATTGTTATCAAAACATTATTATCAAGCAAAGTTTATCATTATTGAATTCCAAATGTTACTTAAATGCTGTATTATTTTTTTCCCAAAGTAATTGTTCTAGTCTTTATTCATTGTAAGGGCATTTACTTGAAAAGGTACACAAGAACAGAGAACAGAGAAAGGTATCTTTATTTGAGAAGGTACACAAGAACAGAGAAAAGTAGAATGGTATCTTTCTGTTAGGGGAAACAAGAGTATTCATATATATTAGATACTAATTTAGAGTCTCTTAAATATTTTGTACTAAACTCCATGTAAACTAGAGTGCCACTGCATACATATTTAATGACTTTGTATTCTTTTTTGTTTGTTGATAAAACCTTGGAGAATTAAACAAGTAACTAATTCAAACTACTAATAAAGAAAGCATTGCTTTCTGTATCAACCTACCAAAGGTGATCCATGAACTTTGGGAAAAAAAAGCAATGCTATGTGTTCATACCTGATGAAAAGTGCAGTTCTTCCTTCCCCCACATTTGATAGCCTAAGAAATAAACATCTTTTTCAACAGTTTCTGTGGGACAAGAATCTGTCAGCAACTTAGCTGGGTGGTTCTAGCTCAGAGTTTCTCAGGGCCTTTCAGTCAAGCTGTCAGATGAGACTGCTGTTATCTCAAGGCTCAACTAGGACTGGAGAAACTACTTCCGAGCTCAGTTTTGGGGCTGTTGACCAGTTTCACATTATCCTGGCTATTAGGTGGAAGTCTCCATCTCCCCCTACATCACTGCCTAAATATCTTTACAAGGTTGTGACTGGCTTCCCCCAGAAGAAATTATCTAGAGTTGAGTGCACCCTAAAAATGGAAGGTGCAGTCTTTTTATAATCTAACCTTGACAGTGATACAACTCATCACTTCTGCCACTTTCTATTAAAATCAAGTCACTAAGACCAGTCCACACTCAAAGTTAGAGGAATCAAGGCCACTTGTAAAAGGATAAAGCATGAAAAAAAATTTGGAAATACTTTAAAAATATCTCACCTTGAGAATAAAATCAGTGAGTTGTCCTTTTTCTCTTTAACATATCATAATTCAAAGTATCAGGTAAGGTGACTGTGGATGAGAATTAGTCTATAATAAACAATATAAAGAGCACTATCCCACTTGTACATTGTAGTATTAGTATTGGTTAATCACTAATATGAAATTTCCAGCCTTGATAGATATTTTTTGTTAGATGTAAATAATATGATTTTGATCTATGGAATTCCTTTACAACTGAAACATTTTTATTTTTTCCCATCAGTCAGCATAGCACTTTGGAGAATATTTTACATCTATCTTTTTTTAGAGAAATTGAAACCTCTAACCAAAGGCTTCCACACATTTTCATATTTCTGCACTTGTATTTTATCTTTCACATTTTGAAGTTGATTTGAAAATATATATATACATATGTATATATAATACATACATTTGTATATTTGGATAGAAGTAAATACTTTAATATTGATATATGAACACTAAATATTTAAAATTATTCAAAATTAAAATGGTTGTTTATAAAATTATCATAATTAAATGATACTCTCTAAATATAAACATTTGAAGTTTTATTTAAAATTCCTATATTTCATCTCTATTCACAGGCTTCAAATTGAATCATTTCCCATACATAAATTAGGCAAAACTTTAATTCAACTAATGCATTTTTATCTGAGGATATTTTTATTTAGTAATTTATATTAGTATTTTCTGCTCTATGGCACTTATGCTATTATAATGTCAACTATTTCCCTGAACTGCTTGTTACTCTACTTTTTCTTTTCAACTTGGGAAAGTACATCATGATGTTGTTATTGTTTTAATTATATATCCCTGACTCCTTTTCATCCCCATATCTATTCCTTGTCCATCATAGTTTTGTTTATATAAAATTTGGAGGTAATATTGAAAAAAGAAATATAAGCAATTACCATTTGAAACCCTTAAGTTAGGATGTCTCAATGAATAGTGACCTGAACATTAAAGTAGGAAGTCTAAAGACATACAATATCAAGAAAATCAGGAGGAAGAAAGGGAAAACAAAGTAGTATTTCAGCAGTATTATATGATTGGGAAATGGATTTGAACCAAGGGAAGACGGATAATCCTAGTCTTCAGTTCAGTTAAAAGAAGGGTTTCTCATACTAGGTTACTGAGGTTGGGAGTTAGAGGGGAGAAACCCAGGAGCTGTTTACTGGATCTTCAGTAAAAGACCTATTCAGTGCAACAGAATAACATTCACTGGCGTGATCAGGTGCTAGAGCAGTTAGATCAAGTGGGCTGCTGCATGAACCAAAGGCTGAGTTAGGGATTTTAAATATTTATTGTATACATTTAAATATAGAAGGTAATGTACTATATTGAGAGCAGGAAGGACTAGTTTAAATTTTAGATACGCTGCCAATTTTATATGGTATATCCAAATCATACAAATATTCATATTATTTTGGTAATATCTACAGACTTTCTAACGTGCTTTTCTGACCTATGTCAGAGGTTGATTGTCACTCCTTTCTGCAATCAGAGCCCTATCATAGCTATCTGCACTTAGCACTCAGTGTTTGCAAGCTTCTCTGCATACTCTCATGGAATGTAAAGAAATTAACAGAGAAAATATTTGCATATCACACTCCCTTTATGATAGGATTTTTTTTTTTTTTGTCTACACAGCTGTGTTAACAGGCAGCAGCCTCTTGCATAGTTCTCATTGCATACAATTTCAGTGGTATTTTCTGCCTGACTGACTTGGATATGTAGGATTTTTCTAACACCCACTCTTAATGGTATGCTGGATCCAGCACATACTAGCTTGTAAGGGCTGATTGCTAACCTTAATAATGGTAGTTAAATTATTGGTAGCTTGAAACTGGCTATAGTGGGATATCAATGTCTTTCCTCTCTCCAGTCTCCACCTGGGCCTCCAAATTTCAGGAGCATCCTGCTCTCTATCACAGCCTGTCTGAGATCTGCTTTCTCAGCTGGTTTTCCCAAAAGCTTAAATTTGAGAAACTGGATTGCAAACTTCTTTTCTCTCTTTTCTTAAAAAATGCCTTTGTTGTACTCTTGCTTTGCTTGAACTTAGCACACCCTCTGAACTCTTATTTCTCCCTTGCACATCACACATGACTACAACTGGAATTGCGTAGATTCCTTGTGTCCTTTGTTAATTCTGCTTCATGACTGTTGGTTTTCCTCTTCATTTTCCTATATTTTCTATCCCTTCCTACCTGTCTCACCAAAATTCAAGTGAGACCTGAGTGTCAGAAGATGATCTTGATAGCTAGTGTTAACAGAGATAAAACTTTTTTAGAAAAAGGGGTATGTGTGAGGAATTTGATTCTTTCTTTGATGCTCCAATGCACCTTATTTTCTGACAGGACTTTAGAAATTTAATTTTTGTAATCTGTGGAAATGGAGACAGTTGGACTTATTGTGCATTTAGAAATCCAGCCTCTAATGGACCTGAATTATATGGATCATTAAATGGGAATGTGAAAAAAAGTTTCCTTGGCACTATAACAAAAACCTATTTGAAAAGTTGTGGCCAGACTGTCAGCATGACGACATGATGTCATAGGAATTGACTTGGATTTGAAAAGTACCTGAATTAGTCATTTATTCTAAATTTAGTTAGTAGGGTGATGATTGTCAACAGAATTTGTACCTGAAAACACTGAATACCTACACTTATTTGCCTATACATATTTCTCTAGTATAATTTAATGTTACCTCCTTCAACATATTATTACTTTCAACAATAATCTAATTAATTCGTGAATCCTCCTCCTTCTAAGTCGCTTCAGTCATGTCCAACTCTGTGGGACCCCATAGACGGCAGCCCACCAGGCTCCCCCGTCCCTGGGATTCTCCAGGCAAGAACAGTGGAGTGGGTTGCCATTTCCTTCTCCAATGCAAGAAAGTGAAAAGTGAAAATGAAGATGCTCAGTTGTGTCCAACTCTTAGCAACCCCATGGACTGCAGCCTACCAGGCTCCTCCGTCCATGGATTTTCCAGGCAAGAGTACTGGAGTGGGGTGCCATTGCCTTTTAGTTTTAAAAGTATAAAATTCAAATAATTTAGAAATATAAAGATACACTAAAGCTCTCTTTACCTCTCCTCAATCACAAGTACATTGTCTTCTCCAGAAGGGTTACTGCAACAATTTAACATAAATCCTATTATGTAAATACTTTTCATTTTATAAACTTAAGTGCTTTTCATAAGTATGACTTTATTATGCAAATTATTTTATAATCATTTCATTAAAATATATATTTTTGAAATTTTCACTTCATTATATATAACTCTTCTTAATTGGATTCATTGTGTTTTAATACAGTATTGTAAAGTAAAAGAAAGTAAAAATAAAAATAAATAAATAAAAATAAAACAAGTATATACCAAATTTAATTATTTGCTTTTTGATGGATACTAGGTCAATTTAATTTTTTGTTGTTGTTCAGATTCTAAGTCATGTTTAACTCTTTGCTAGCCCATGAACTTCAGGACTCCAGGCTTCCCTGTCCTTCACTGTGTCCCAGTTTGTTCAGACTGATGTCCATTGATTCAGTGATGTCATCCAGCTATCTCATCCTCTGTTGCCCGCTTCTCCTCTTGCCTTCAGTCTCTCCCAGAATCAGGATTTTTTCCAATAAGCCGACTCTTCACATCAGGTGGCCAAAGTATTGGAGTTTCAGCTTCAGCAAGAGTTCATCCGATGAATATTCAGGGTTTATTTCCTTTAGGATTGACTGATTTGATCACCTTGCAATCTAAGGGATTCTCAAGAGTCTCCTTCAAAACCACAATTTGAGAGCATCAATTATTTGGCATTCAACCCTCTTTATAGTCCAACTCACATCTGTACATGATGACTGGAAAAATCATAGCTTTAACTGTGTGGACCTTCATTGGCAAAGTGATGACTGCTTCTTAATATGTTGTCTAGGTTTGTCATAGCTTTTCTTCCAAGGACCAAATGTCTTTTATTTTTGTGGCTGCAGTTACCATCCACAGTGATTTTGGAGCCAAGAAAGTAAAATTTGTCAATATTTCTACTTTTTCCTCATCTATTTGCCATGAAGTGATGGGACCAGATAGCATGTTCTTAAGTTTCTTGAATATTGAGTTTTAAGTCAGCTTTTTCACTCTCCTCTTTCACCCTCAGCAAGAGGCTATTCCTCTTTGCTTTCTGCCACTAGAGTGGTATCGTCTGTATAGCTGAGGTTGTTGATATTTCTTCTGGCAATGTTTTTCCCATTATTAAAAACTCAGAGTTGAAAACTTGCAACATAAATGTTTGTATGTACTTTTGTAAAATAAATGTCTAAAAATGGAATTACTGGATTAAAATGAATATCATATTAAACTGTGAGAGATACTTCCAGATTGTTCACCAAATGAGTATGTACACTTGTCCTCCTGTGAAAACTGTATAAAAATATCCATACTCCACTTTAAAATGATAAATATCATATTCTAAAAACATTTTAATTCCAATTATTAGTGGGAATAAACCATCTCATGTATAGTAAAAGTTATGGTCTTTCTAGTAGCCGTGTATGGATGTGAGAGTTGGACCAGAAGAAAGGCTGAATGCCGAATAATTGATTCTTTCAAATTGTGGTGCTGGAGGAGACTCTTGAGAGTCCCTTGGACAGCAAGGAGATCAAACCAATCAATGCTAAAGGAAATAAATCCTGAATATTCATTGGAAGGACTGATGCTAAAGCTGAAGCTCCAGTATTATGGTCACCTTATTGAAACAGCTGATTCATTGGAAAAGACCCTGATGCTGGGAAAGATTGAAGGCAAAAGGAGAATAGGGCAGCAGAAGATGAGATAGAAGGATGCCATTACTGATTAAATGGACATGAACTTGGGTGAACTCTGGGAGATGGTGAGGGATAGGGAGGCCTGGCATGCTGCAGTCTGTGGGCTCACAAAGATTTGGGCACAACTTAGTGACCGAAAGAACAGTAACAACCAATTCATAAAGCCAAATGTAAATGATGATGTGAACTTATCATTGATTTTCTCCTCTCTACTTTTAAGGAAAAAGACATCCTATACCATGAGGGAAGGTAACAGAATGGAAATATCCAACATTTGGTTGATCATTGGGAAGATAGACAGGAATGTGAATAATCTACAATTAAAATGACTGGAGTAAGTGCTGCCTGGGAGGGACATATGTAAAGAGAAAGATGATTGATACATATTTAACACAGAAATAAGTAATACTTGGCCATTACTAATGGTTTTTCAAAAAGATGTCATGCACATAGTTAAAGTTTCAGAATAATGATGAAGAGAGGTGAGGGTAGAACCCTGGTCAGTTGTAGTTTTAACACTGAGCAGAAGGAAGCTTATCTGTGTATGGAGAAATTGTAACTTAGCCATGAGGAATTCCTAAAGAACTTTCACCTCCACAAACTGGATATTAAAACCCATATTGTTATATAAGAACCAGGATGGATTAATGAATTTAATGAAAAATTGGAAAATGATCATGTGGGATAAATACAAAAGAGCTAGCTTAAAATGCAATAAAAATATTCTTAAAAGGGAGATGGCTTGTAATAATATCTGGGGTGATTTGTTGAAAAGACTTCTTTTCCCATTCAGTGGTCTTGGCAACTTTGTCAAAGATCAACTGACTACAAATTTATGAGTTTATTTCTGGACCTTCAGTTCTACACCATTTGCCTGTATATCTATTCTTATGCAAAAGCCACACTACCTTGATTACTGTAGATTTTCAGTAAGTTTTGAAATTAGGAAGTGTGAGTACAATTTTCTTCTTTTTAAAGATTCTTTTTTTGTAGCCTTTCTGTATCCTTTGACGTTCCATATGGATTTCATGATTAGCTTTTATTCAATTTCTGCAAAAACAACAAAAAGTAGAAATTTTGATAGAGATTTTGTTGCAAGTATAGATCAATGTGGGGAGTATAGCCATTTTAGCATTATTAAATTCTGATTCAAGAACATAAGATGGCTGTTCGTTTATACAGATCTTGCTTACCCTCTTTCAACCATGTTTTATAGTTTTCAATGTACACATCTTACTTTTTAGGTTGAATTTATTCCTAAGTAATTTATTCTTACTGATGCTATTATAAATAGAATCATCTTTAAATTTTAATTTCTGGGATTATTTATTGTTACTAAAAAAATGAAACTTTTTTTTCATTAATTGCGTATCCTGTAATTTTGCCAAGCTCATTTCCCAATTGTTTTGTGTGTGGGTGTGTGTTTGGATTTTTTAGAATGTTCAGCATATGAGATCACATGATCTGTGAATATAGAAACTTTCACTTCTTTTCTTCCAATCTGGATGCCTTCTATTGCTATTTCTTGCCTCCCTAACTAGAAAATTCAATAGAGTGTTTTAATAAAAGTGGTAAAAGTGGACATCTTTGCTTTGTCCCTGATCTTTGGGGAAATTTTTCAATGTTTCACTGTTGAGTATGATGTTAACATAGATTTTTAATGAATGCCACATATTATATTGAGCAAGTTCCCTTCTATTCATAATTTGTTGAGTATTTTTTTTTTCTGTGTGTGAAAGGGTGTATGTTTTTTATCAAAAGTCTTTTCTGTGTCAATGAGGTAATCATGTTGATTTTTAGACTGTTTTCTACTAATAATATGTATTATGTTGATTAATTTTCATATAACAAACCACCCTTGCATTCCTACAATAAACTTCAGTTGATCATGATGTATCATCCTTTAGCTATATTTTTGGATTCAGTTTCCCAGAATTTTATTGGAGAATTTACATCTACATTCATAAGGAATATTAGCTTGTAGTTTTCTTGTGATGTCTTTGACTGGCTTTGGTGTCAGGATGATTTTGGCCTCATAGAATGAAGCAGGAAGTTTCCATCTTGTTGTTCTGAAAAAGTTTGAAAAGGATTGATGCTGATTCTTCTTAAGTGTTTGGTAGAATTCCCAGTGATGCTATCTGGTCCTCAACTTTTTTTAATTCAAGGTTTTTTTTTTTGTTTGTTTTGTTTTGTTACAATTTATTTACTTGTTACAAGTCTATTCATATTTTCTATATCCTTTTAAGTCAGTTTTGATAGTTTTGTGTTTATAAGATTTTTTCCATTTCATCTAGATTATCTAATTTGTTGGCTGCTTCAAGATCAGTGGAAGATGAGACCCTAGCACCACATAAGGTCTTTCCTAAGCTTGCAAACAGCTCTAAACATGCATGTGACTTTCCAGGTTCCCAGGAATATGTTGGATTTTTTCAAAGCCCTTAATGATATATCATTCCTCAGCCTTTTCTCCTAAGTATATATTGATTATTTTGTTACTTAATCAATTGTTATTTATTTCTTCTGGCAGGAACACCTAAGAAATTAAAATTAACCTATAAGTATTTTTGAAAAATGACCACCCACTGCCCTCTGGAAGAAATATTAGCACTGGAATAGTTCTAAATCAGATGTTAAAAAAAAAAAAATCTTTCGAGCTGTTATTCCAAGGAGCTACCAGCCAGTTCAGAATAAAAAAATAATTGATTCCTTATGAATGAGGTTTAATTGGGGTCCTGATTCTTTCAATACCAGAAATGTGGACTGTTAGTTTTTGACTACTATTAGGCACAGCAGTGGAATTTTTACTGTTCTTACTTGGAATCAGCTGTTTTCTAGAATGGGTATTACCTTTGTTACTGTAAATTTTCAATAAATGTCAAGAGATTTGTTGATCAGAGAAATCTTTGCCCTTTCTAAAATTATTTTCATGGAATGTTGTATTTTGGAGGTCCCTTCTCTGCCGGTTTGGTAATGTCACTCATTCAATTTCGAAGCCCTAGCAACTTAACAAACACAATAAATGTTGGTTGGTTGAATGAACACTTTAAAACATGAATAAATTTCAGGTGGCATAACACTTCATGTAAAACAAAAATGAGTTCTTTATAAGCTAAATAGTATTTCAGTGAAATAGGAAGTAAGACATAAAATTACTTACTTACCAACATTTTATTTCCTAAAATGATATTTTCCACGAAGGTTGCATATTTTCAAGGCTGTCATTATGGATTGTTCTGACAATACAAAACCAGTTATACAGTTATGTTCTGTTGCATAGATATCCTAAAATCTATTTATAAATAGCATGAGGTCAATACAATAGGAAACATATGAAAACATGGTCATTCCTTAAAAATGAAAAGAGAAGAGTAAGCCATGCATAATCCAGCAAAAGGAAATATAGCTGTAATCTTGAAGCATACAATTAAAAATAAATTCTGGTGAGAGTTTAAAGAGAAGGTTTATGCAGCGAGCATGATACTAAAAATATTGTTTTATATTTTTAAAGCTCACTAATTCTATTAAAAGTATTGGTGAAAAACTTCTAGGAGGTATACAGATATCTCAAAATAAATCTATCTATTGTGTAGCTATCCTGGTACCAATAAAATTAGTATTCAGATTAAATAGTTGATTGTTTTTACTAGAAAGAACAACAGCTTTGGTATAACTAAGTTTTGCCATTTAATACCTTTATAATATTAGGCAAGACATTTAGTTTCTTAGTTGATAAACCACTTTATATTTAATATGGAAATAAAGATAATTTATCAGTTTGATGTAAATATTGAATGCAACTGAGAATGGAAAAACATTGCCTGACATAGAAGACACTCAAAAAATGTTTTATTTTTATTTTTCAAACTGAAATAATATATCTATAACATTTTTTATTTGTACTAGTTGAATTTTTCCAATCTCAACTAATAAAATTCTTTGTACCATCTAGTAAATATAATTTGATAGTTTTGCTTTTGTGTCTCTTTTCCCTAAATGATGGTAAACCATAAATAATATGGAAAGAAAGAAGGCATTTATCACAGCAAGAAAATGCAGTGGTGGTGATTAGCATCTGGATACCATGCCTGAAAAAAATATTTTAAATATTTATTTTATCTATTCATTTACTTTTTTGTTAAAGATAGTTGATTGACAGTATTATATTAGTTTCTGTTGTACAACATTGTGATTCAATATGCACAGAACAATGTTATTGACTATAGTCCCTGTGCTGCACATTACACCTCTGTGACATTTATTTTATAAATAGTAGTTTGGGCCTCTTAACCCTCTTCACCTATTTACCCATTCCCCCATTCCCTCTCCTCTGGCAACAACTAGTTTTGTATCTGTGACTGTTTCTGTTTTGTTTTATTTATTCATTTGTTTTGTTTTTTACATCTCACATGTAAGTGAAAGCATACAGTAATTGTCTTTCTCTGTTTGACTTAATAAAAATATATTTGGAAAGACTAAAATATGAATGTTTGAAATCTGATTACTTTCAATGTTTTATCCAATTAAAGTCTTCTAAAAATCAGTTTTTTAACTGACGAATAAAACTATGTAACCATGTAATAAACTTGGCACCAATAATAATGAATGAAGTCTGATTTTAGTTGAAAACATTATAAACTGTGAAAAATTCTTTCAAGGCTAATTTTAACTATATAGTCACTATTTGAAAACTCCTAGTTTCCTAACTGGAGAAAGCAATGGCACCCCACTCCAGTACTCTTGCCTGGAAAATCCCATGGACGGAGGAGCCTGGTGAGCTGCAGTCCATGGCGTCGCTAAGAGTTGGACACAACTGGGTGACTTCACTTTCACTTTTCACATTCATATATTGGAAAAGGACATCATGGCAACCCACTCCAGTGTTCTTGCCTGGAGAATCCCAGGATGGGAGAGCCTGGTGGGCTGCCATCTATGGGGTCACACAGAGTTGGACACGACTGAAGTGACTTAGCAGCAACAGCAGTAATTTCCTAACAATAGAGATCTGCCTGCTCTCAAATCAAAGCATGGAATCATAATTCCATCATTCAAACATAAATTGATGAAAGTTCTTTTATTGTTTTTCATTCTGTAATGGATAAGCCATATTCTTATTATCATTACTGATCCTGTGATGTGCTACATTAGAAGGCTTAAAATCATTGAAATGTAACATCCTCCCCCTATTAATTGTTGCCTAGAATATATGACCAAAGGAATAGATAATATGCTTAAATGGAATATCTTTATACTTATAGTCAATCTTACTGGGAGTCGTCTGCAAGTCTAATTTAATAACTCAGTAAGGGATATTTTTGTGTTGTTTCTTATTGTTCTAATATGGTTCACACTGACATATCAAGCAACTCTCTCTATACTGTTGCTGTTTGTGAAAGCCTCATATATAATGCACTGGAAAAATTGAGAAGATAAACAATTTAAAGGCAATACCTGCCCGTGTAAGGAAACAGCATCTTGTTTCATGCATATGAGAAACAGCAGCAGGAGCATCTAATCAGATGTCCTTCTTATGTTACTTTTCACTATGTTGTGAGAAAGTCTAAAACTATGCTTGAGGAGGTAGCTGATAGATAAATTAAATGCTGGGTTGAAATTAGTGAAAGAAACAATATTCACGCTTTTCACACAATGGTAATAAAGATAATTAAGACCATCCCCCTAAAAGTATAAGGAAATTGGAGAGCAAAAGTATTAATATTTATATTTCTAGAGAATAAAAATCCACTCAGGTAAAGCTTCCACTGGGCTTCCCTGATGGCTCTGTGGTAAAGAACCTGCTTGCCAACGCAGAAGATGTGGATTCAATCCCTGAGTTGAGAAGATCCCCTAGAGTAGGAAATGGCAACCTATTCCGGTATTCTTGATTGGGAAATCCCATTGACAGATGAGCCTAGCAGGCTATACAGTCCATGGGTTCAGTTCCGTTCAGTCGCTCAGTCCTGTCCTACTCTGCAACCCCATGAATTGCAGCACGCCAGGCCTCCCTGTCCATCACCAATTCCCGGAGTTCACCCAAATTCTTGTCCATCGAATCGGTGATGCCAACCAGCCATCTCATCCTCTGTCGTCCCCTTCTCCTCCTGTCCCCAATCCCTCCCAGCATCAGAGTCTTTTCCAATGAGTCAACTCTTCACATGAGATGGCCAAAGTACTGGAGCTTCAGCTTTAGCATCAGTCCTTCCAAAGAACACCCAGGACTGATCTCCTTTAGGATGGACTGGTTGGATCTCCTTGCAGTCCAAGAGACTCTCAAGAGTCTTCTCCAACACCAAAGTTCAAAAGCATCAATTCTTTGGTGCTCAGCTTTCTTCACAGTCCAACTCTCACATCATACATGACCACAGGAAAAACCATAGCCTTGACTAGACGGACCTTAGTCGGCAAAGTAATGTCTCTGCTTTTGAATATACTCTCTAGGTTGCTCATAACTTTTCTTCCAAGGAGTAAGCGCCTTTTAATTTCATGGCTGCAGTCACCATCTGCAGTGATTTTGGAGCCCCCCAAAATAAAATCTGACACTGTTTCCACTGTTTCCCCATCTATTTCCCATGAAGTGATGGGGCCGGATGCCATGATCTTCGTTTTCTGAATGTTGAGCTTTAAGCCAACTTTTTCACTCTCCTCTTTCACTTTCATCAAGAGGCTTTTGAGTTCCTCGTCACTTTCTGCCATAAGGGTGGTGTCATCTGCATATCTGAGGTTATTGATATTTCTCCCGCCAATCTTGATTCCAGCTTGTGTTTCTTCCAGCCCAGTGTTTCTCATGATGTACTCTGCATATAAGTTAAATAAGCAGGGTGACAATATACAGCCTTGACGTACTCCTTTTCCTATTTGGAACCAGTCTGTTGTTCCATGTCCAGTTCTAACTGTTGCTTCCTGACCTGTATATAGCTTTTTCAAGAGGTTAGGTGGTCTGATATTCCCATCTCTTTCAGAATTTTCCACAGTTGATTGTGATTCACATAGTCAAAGGCTTTGGCATAATCAGTAAACAGAAATAGATGTTTTTCTGGAACTCTCTTGCTTTTTCCATGATCCAGTGGATGTTGGCAATTTGATTTCTGGTTCCTCTGCCTTTTCTAAAACCAACTTGAACATCTGGAAGTTCACGGTTCATGTATTGCTGAAGCCTGGCTTGGAGAATTTTGAGCATTACTTTACTAGCATGTGAGATGAGTGCAATTGTGCAGTAGTTTGAGCATTCTTTGGCATTGCTTTTGCTTGGAATTGGAATGAAAACTGACCTTTTCCAGTCCTATGGCCACTGCTGAGTTTTCCAAATTTGCTGGCATATTGAGTATAGCACTTTCACAGCATCATCTTCCAGTATTTGCAAGAGCTCAACTGGTTGGTAGAAAGTAAACAACAGCAACAAAAGCTTCCATTAGTCCTAAAGCAGCTGAAATAAATTTATTTGATTGTGTCCTATGTAGTGAGTACTGTGGGTATGTTAACCCCTCTAGTATCCTCTTTTTCAATTTAAATATGTTACTTTATAAATAGAAGGATCAGATCATATCTGACATTTATGCTTGGTTATTAACTAACTGGGAGAAGGCAATGGCACCCCACTCCAGTACTCTTGCCTGGAAAATCCCATGGACAGAGGAGCCTGGAAGGCTGCAGTCCATGGGGTCGCTGAGGGTCTGATACGACTGAGCAACTTCACTTTCACTTTTCACTTTCATGCATTGGAGAAGGAAATGGCAACCCACTCCAGTGTTCTTGCCTGGAGAATCCCAGGGACGGGGGAGCCTGGTGGGCTGTCTTCAGTCGCACAGAGTCAGACATGACTGAAGTGACTTAGCAGCAGTTCTGACTGAAAACTACTCATACAAATATGTTTTAATAAAACAGCAAAAGAGCCACAGACATAAAGAACAGACTTTTAGACTCAGTGAGTGAAGGAAAGGGTGGGTTGATTTGAGAGAATAGCATTGAAACATATACATTATCATATGTGAAACAGATGACCAGTTCAAGTTCGATGCATGAAGTAGGGCACCCAAAGCTGGTGCTCTGGGACAACTCGGAAGGACAGTGTGTAGAGGGAGGTGGTGGGGTGGGGGTAGTTCAGGATTGGGGGGACACATGTATACCTGTGGCTGACTCATGTTGATGTATGGCAAAAAATCTGTCATGATACTGTAAAGTAATTATCCTCCTATAAAAATAAAGAAATTAAAATTTTTACTAACTTGTCATGTGCTGTATGCTGTGCTAAGTCGTTTCAGTCATGTCTGACTCTTTGCGACCCCATGGGCTATAGCCTGCGAGGCTCCTCTGCTCATGGGATTCTTCAGTCAAGAATACTGGATTGGGTTACCATGACCTCCTCCAGGGGATCTTCCCGACTCAGGCATCAAACCCTGTCTCTTGCATCTCCTGTATTGGCAGGCGGGTTCTTTACCACTAGCACCACCTAGAAGTTTTTGTCTTGTGGAATAAAAACCATGATATTTTAAACTTTCTAGATATGTGATTAGGGAGATTCGTGAGAGTAGAGGGGATAGGTTGGTTTTTTGGAGAGGGGAGTAGCCTGAAGTTTGTAGTATAATTAGTTGAATACAAATTAAGTCTAAAAGGCTGCTTGACTATGAATAAGGTTGTTTTTTTAAAAAAAATATGATTTGGTACCAGGAAGTACCAAGCTTCTCTTCTAAGTGATTATTTCTTTTTCCTTTTTATTGGTAGCTATTGTTGGTTCTTCAAGGGTAAGAGAACATGTATATCAGATTCTTCAGAGTTAGGTTATTTTCCTTTCTTATTACAAGCCTGCCACATGATTGCTTTCTTGAGAACGTCCATTATCTCATTTTTTCTTAGAACTTTTATTAATCCAAACTTCTTCATCTATTTACTTACAAAAAATTTTATAAGTACTGCAATGTGATATTGTTTTTCTACCCTAGCATTTAATAATTTGTGTTTATGGCTCAGTACTTCTTAGCTCTAGCTCTTTCAATATCCGGTTTTGAAACGGGGATGCAATCTCTTTTAAAAAAATAGAGATATTATAACATCAGCAAAAATATTGACATTTTCACTGTGAATCACGGTGCCTCTAGGAATCAGCCAGATGCTGATTGTAGTGATTTTCAAGTTGCACCTTATGTAAAGAAGCAAAGCAAGTGCCAGATGATTCATAATCAGGCAGAAATATTTAGGTAATACTGCTATATCAGCTAGAACAGAAATAGTTCCAATAGAATCTAATTATTTATCTATCATCTATCTATCCACCTCAGAATGAAAGAAAGATTTATTATAAGGAACTGGCTTATGTGATTGGGACTTGGGTAGCAGAGCTGACTAAACACATTCAAGATCAGAGTAGGCTGTCAGGAAGGGCAGGCTGGAATTCTTTGGCAGGAGCTGATGCTCTTGTCCATGATAGAGTTTCCTTTTCAAAGAAACCTCAATTCTGCTCTTACATTCTATCAAGACCAAGCACTCCCAGATAATCCAAGATGATCTCCTTTAAGGTCAACTGATTTTTAATGGTAATGATATCTAAAAAATGCCTTTACAGCAAAACCTAGAATAGTGTTTGATTGAGTAACTGGGTAGTCATTGGCTTTCCAGGTTGAAAGATTAAAGTAGCCATCAAAGTTCCCAAATTTTCTTTTTTAAAGAAAAACCTAAAATCCTGACTTTCAAAAATGTCAAATAATCTGATTTTTAAATGTTTCAGTTTTAAATGAAACAAAATGTTTTCATTTCAAATTAAATGACTAACTTTATTTGCTCAGGGCTATGCCTTGGACTGCAAGGAGATCCAACCAGTCCATTCTGAAGGAGATCAGCCCTGGGATTTCTTTGAAAGGAATGATGCTGAAGCTAAAGCTCCAGTACTTTGGCCACCTTATGCGAAGAGTTGACTCATTGGCAAAGACTCTGATGCTGGGAGGGATTGGGGGCAGGAGGAGAAGGGGATGACCGAGGATGAGATGGCTGGATGGCGTCACGGACTCAATGGGTGTGGGTCTGAGTGAACTCCGGGAGTTAGTGATGGACAAGGAGGCCTGGCGTGCTGTGATTCATGGGGTCACAAAGAGTTGGACATGACTGAGCAACTGAACTAATAATGATTTTTTAATATAAATTTATTTATTTTAATTGGAGGTTAATTACTTTACAATATTATATTGGTTTTGCCATACATCAACATGAATCCGCCACAGATATGCACGTGTTCCCCATCCTGAACCCCCCTCCCTCTTCCCTCTGCATACCATCCCTCTGGGTCGTCCTAGTGCACCAGCCCCAAGCATCCAGTATCATGCATTGAACCTGGACTGGCAACTCGTTTCATATATGATATTACACATGTTTCAATGCCATTCTCCCAAATCATCTCACCCTCTCCCTCTCCCACAGAGTCCAAAAGACTGTTCTATACATCTGTGTCTCTTTGCTGTCTTGCATACAGGGTTATCCTTACCATCTACCTCACTCTGTATAATAGGTTCCAGTTTCATCCACCTCATTAGAACTGATTCAAATGTATTCTTTTTAATGGCTGAGTAATACTCCATTGTGTATATGTACCACAGCTTTCTTATCCATCCATCATCAGAACTATGATTTTTACTGGGACGTTAAGATTTGCAGTGCTAAACCCGAGATTGTCCAAACTGAGCAAACTAAGATGGTTGATCACCCACTTTCAAACAAACAAAATTTATGTATTTTGAGATTGTCTCTTTGAATTTAAGGCCATCCTAAATTCCCAGAAGATAAAGAGGTGCCAATGCAACTAAGTAACTCTGAGCAGATGTTATTGATCTATTATCTGTTCCAGCTCATCTTGGGAACACAAGGCGTTTGCATCAGTAATGTTTTCACAACCAAGACTGTATCAGTCAAGGCAAGGGATGATAGTTTAGGGAGTATAAGTCCCTATTGGAATGTTTATTAGAAATTCCGTGGAGGTACATTTAAGGAAAAATTCTTGCTTGATTCGAATATGTATTTCTGTTTCAGTGGGGCAAAGTGAAGTAGTATGCCATGGAAATACATGGTCTTACAAAGTTACTACGGCCATCACTAAAGAAAGTTAAACCTAGCATGAGAACTTAAGAGTGAGGATAGAGTTCTACATGTGAAAACTTAGAGGGAAAATGGAAATGAGAGGGCATATGATCTGCTTGGATAATATATGTCTCAACAATGTTTGCATCTTCTGAATACAATGTGAATTTTCTTGGTTATCAAAACATCTTTGGATGTAGGCTGATAATGTCAAGCTCGGTTAAACAATATAAATTTTATAGGATGTTAAAAATATGTGTTCCAAATACAAGATCCCTTGATGAGCTCACTATATTCAACTTAATTCTGATTTCCACGTAAGAAAGCTTGAAGATTTAACCCAAACACATTCTTCAGTAAAAGGCTACCTATCTCTGTAAATAGATGTAAGAGGACACTAGAGGGTTAACATACCCACAGTACTCACTACATAGGACACAATCAAATAAATTTATTTCAGCTGCTTTAGGCCTAATGGAAGCTTTTTTTGCTGTTGTTTAGTTCCTACTAACCCAGTTGAGCTCTCGCAAATACTGGAAGATGATGCTGTGAAAGTGCTGCACTCAATATGCCAGCAAATTTGGAAAACTCAGCAGTGGCCACAGGACTGGAAAAGGTCAGTTTTCATTCCAATTCCAAAGAAAGGCAATGCCAAAGAATCCTCAAACTACCACACAATTGCACTCATCTCACATGGAACATGGGAGAAGCATTCAAAATTCATTAGATGCACTTTCTTTGATTTTTAAAATAATAAGTAATCCTAATTTGGGAGTTAGTTTTTGATTATTAGATATATATTTTGAACTTGGCTGTGTTGATTCTCTTTAGAAATCTGAGCCTCATTTCAACATAATTTGTTTGTTCTTGTCTTGTGTATTATTAATCCACAGAATAAATATCCTAAGAAATATCTAGAACTTTAATTGATTCTTTTGTCAATAAGTATCACTATGTTGTCTGGTTCTTCTGTGAAGTCTGCACAGTCTTGACTTATTTACTTTAGAATGTCTTTCTATGTTCTGGAAAGGCTCTCTCTTATTTACAAACCTTATTTGGAAAATAAAATGTGAAGAAAACATAGCTGTAAGATAGCCCCAAATGTACTACTTTAAATGCTTAACTAAACTCAAATTAATAGCTGTTATGCTTAGGACAATGTGAACTTTTAGTTGTTTCAGCAAAATCAAAAAATTTTCAAAACTTACAAAATAAAACCGATGCCAAAGACATGAATGCAAAACTGACAGAAGAAAGGGAATCCATAATCAAGTCTCTGGGTATTGGAAATGACAGTTTGGGAATTGAAAGTGAATTTTGTTCCAGTGTTCTTTATGCTGCCTTGCATATGAATGAGTCCATTATTTTTGAATTTGTAATTGAATTAACTGTGGATTAATGATCAGATTGAAGATAATTTTAACTTTTAATGTCTCTAGACATATCTATTTGCTATAACTACTTAAAACCAGTAAGAAATTCAATATCTTTTCTGATATATGCTTTGTATAGTATAATGAGCTCATTTTATAATCCATGCCAAAACATTATTCAGTATCACAGTAGACTCTCAAGGGGTAGTAAGAGTACAGCATGAAGCCATGTATAAAGTATGCTTTTTTAAGAATTCTTTTTCTTTGGTGTTATAATCAAGACATATGGGATACATTTAGATCTAGTTTGCTTTTTAGTAACATTTGTCTAATTTTGACAATTGTTGAAAGCAGGCACCAGTCTTATAATTAAAAGCTGTTTATTGTTCCCAGTTGTAATGAACAATTGATACAAATAATTGTCTCTGTTTCTAATAACTAGAAGTTGTATACCATCACAAATTAAAGAATCTCAATTTTAGAGTTGTGTTCTATTACTAGAATACCTTCTCTTCAGCAAGTTAAAATCTTTAGATGAATATATTACTAATGGCTTTAGAAGCCAAACCACACATGGAGTATTGTGTATTATAAAGTGAATTCATCAAAATACAGATGAATTTGTTAATTAGTTAGTACTAAACAATTATTTAACCTTAATAAAATCCTTGGCAGCTGTGGAATTTGAACCCACGTCTCCGAAGGGACTAGAGCCTTAATTCAGTGCCTTAAACTGCTCGGCCACAGCTGAACACTACCTGCTCAAAACAGCAGAATAATCTCTATTCGTTTCCAACACAAGCCATTCAATATCACAGTAATCCAAGTCTATGCCCCAACCACTAACACTGAAGAAACTGAAGCTGAATGGTTCTGTGAGGACCTGTAAGCCCTTCTAAAACTAACACCAAAAAATATGTCCTTTTCATCATAGGGGACTGGAGTGCAAAAGTAGGAAGTCAAGAGATACCTGGAGTAACAGGCAAGTTTGGCCTTGGAGTACAGAATGAAGCAGGGCAAAGGCTAACAGAGTTTTGCCAAGAGAACACACTGGTCATAACAATCACCCATTTCAAAACACAAGAGAAGACTCGACTCTCCACATGGACATCACCAGATGGTCAGTACCAAAATCAGATTGATTAATAATCAAAATGCTTGAAAGGAAATTATATAGTATATATATAATGCATACTGTGAATTATAGGTTATATCTAGTCTATTAGAAAGAGGTAAATCACTAGCCTTCATGAGGACGCAGCTACTCACACTAGATACTTTTTCAGACTAGGCAATCAAGGCTTTAATATGCTCTAACTGTAAGGCGCTCTTCCATGAAAGTTATAGCAATGCTTTAAATATGTTCAGATGTTTTTAGTGTAAAGTTTGTTTTGAAATAATGTGTAATAATGTATTAGACTATTTGGCATAAAAATGATTGTTAATATAATGGATATATTTTGTTTATATAAAGACCCCAAGTGAATTTAATTTTAAATTGCATTCTGGTTATTTGTTGGTATATGTGATTAGGAAGACAACACAAAGTATGATGATAAAAAAGAGCTGAAACATCTTAAAGCATTGTACTTCCTCATTACTCCATATTTTGAAAGTTTTCACCATTCTCTGACTAGTAAATCCTTTTAAATTTCTAGAGTAGGATGAAAGCTCTAAAAACTGCTATATTAAATATAAAGAGTCATTCTGAAGTAATCAATCTTATAGAAAATATTTAAAGTTTTTAATTAGGAGTTGGTGACTAAAGATTTTTTAAAACACTATAAATGTTGACTTTCTTTTCTAGCTGTTCATGTTAAGATTTATATATTTAAACTATTTGAATTTTAATGTTTAGTTTTACTTGGAAATTTTTTGCCTCCTGATGTAAGTCAAGCACTGTTTTAGATTGTACTCTGGGTACTCATGATGACATGATGCTAGCAAAAATTATATTATTTAAATTTTCATGAGGAAAATAATTTTTATTATTCAAAGTATCAATATTATATCTTAATAATATTATTGTTAGAAAGATTGTATAAATATTAAATTTAATATTTCAGAAACTTTTTACATTTAAGAATAATCTATAGTCAAAGAAAGTGGCACTGTATTGCATATTCTGAGCTTTTCTATGCACTAAACAGAATGATGAAGCCAGAGATATGATTAATATTTCCTGTAAATGAAAGAGAAAAATTGTCTACATTCTCAAGGTTTTTTTTAGAGCCAAGGTTTATAGTAACTTGAGAGGAAGGTACAGGCCTTTCTCATATATTCACTATTTTCATGCATGCGCAGCTTTCCCCATTAACAACATCACTCAACAAAGTGGTGCATTTGTTACAAGCGATTACTTGTATTGAAATATCTTAATCATCCAAAGCCCATATTTACATTAGATTTCTTGGTGTTGAACATTCTGTGGGTTTGGACAAATATATGTATAAGTACATGGAACCATTCTTAAACTATTTTCACTGCCCTGAAATTGTGCCCTTTGTCTTTATCCCACCAAACTCTGGCAAGTATTGATCATTTTATTGTCTCCCAAGATTTTGTCTTTTTCAGAATATCATGTAGTAGTTGAAATCATATAGTATGTAGTCTTTCCAGGTTAATTCTTTCACTTATTAATATGCATTTGAGTTTCCTACATATCTTATATGCTTCCCTGGTGGCTCAGACAGTAAAGCATCTGCCTGCAATGTGGGAGACATGAGTTCAACTCCTGGGTTGGGAAGATCCCCTGGAGAAGGAAATGGCAACCCACTCCAGTACTTTTGCCTGGAAAATCCCATGGACAGAGGACATATCTTATCATGTCTTGAATATTCATTTATTTTAGCATTGGGAAATATTCTACTGTTTGCATGTACCTACCTTTTATTTATCCATTCACCTATTAAAGGACATCTTTGTGGCCTCCAGTCTTGGGCAATGATAAATAAAGCTGCCATAAACATCCATGTACAAATATTTGTGTGTATATAAATTTTCAACCCTTTTGGATAAATACCAAACCCAAGAAGTTGGTATAGGAGCAATATTATTAACTAAGCTAAAAAATAAAATACCTTAAATATATAGCTCAATGGATTTTCACAAACTGAAATACTGGGTAATTTCAGTCATACAAAGATAAAAAAACAGGCAAAGTGAATCCATGTGGTTGGAAGTTAGAATGCTTATGGGGGCAAGGTGAGATGACTGGTAAGGGTGTGAAGGCATGCTTTCAGGGTACTGATCATTTTCTAAAGAATTTGTTTTAATATCTTGCAAGGCATTTTTTACTTCTGCTGAGAATCTCTGCTCAAAGGAGGCATGATGCCACATATTCACCTGTTTCTCCAATCTTGGGGCAATGGTTTGTCCTGTGTCTTCACCTCTCTTATGAATTCAAGAAAAGTTGGTTCTGTTCAGCTTTATTCTTGTTGTTAGGACAGAATGGCGACTTCTAAATCCCTTATTCGTGAAGCCAAAACCGAAAATCCATTTAGAAACATTTTACAAATCCTTATTTGTGTTATTTATATATAGTCAGCACCCAATATAGAACACTTTAAATATAAAATTATGTTACATTTTTATTTAGTTATGAAATACATTTGAAAGTGTAAATGAAATGGAATTCTACATTATTCATTTAAAGGTCAAATATTCTTGGAAGGAATTTGGATAAATCAAATTCTCTGATTAGTGTCCAAAACAAAATCAGAGCTAATTTCCAAACATATATATCTTTCTTCTTAGCTATATTTGTCATAGAAAGATTATGTATGTGAGCAAATAATATAGTAAACAAGTAAGAGAAAGACATAAGTAAGCAAAACAAGCAATTAGTACTACTTCTGAATTCAGATTCTAGAAGCTAAATGTTCCCTATTTGTTTTTATCTCTTATTTTTATAATCAATTATAAAAAAAAATGTAACTTATCAAACTAATAGGGACCAAAAAAATGCTACTTACAATGATAACTAGTTCTAAAAGAATAAAAACTGCTTTACCAAGATTTTACATAGACTGGATCAACATCACAGATCATTCTAAGTATATATTAAAAATCTGGAAAAAAATAATCTTATTCAGTTAAACGTGAAAAGAGAGACATTGGGATAGAATATGATGTTTTTCTTTATGATGAGTAAATTATTCATGTCATATTCTTTATCTAACTCTCATATTAGCCTTATATTTCTAGAGTGCTGATTTTGTAATCACTCTCTTCTCTTTTAAAATTTATTGGTGTATGAATGAAATATAAAATGTGCTCATAGGATGAGGTGGGTTATGAATAATTTTCACAGTCTGCTAGTTTTTGTTTTCCTAAAACTTATTTTTTTATTGTTTGAAGAATTTTGTTCATTTACTCTTTGGAAATATAATATTAAATTGACCTCAGGCATTTCATGCGCAACTTTAGAACAGTCACTTCTTGTTTTTACATTTAAGATGGAAAATACTTTACTTAGTAGGTGCTGTACTAAACTGTACATCTTAGTAGGCTTATGGAAGTCATTAAAGAAAAACTGACATTTCAGGATAGAGGAGATTCCTGAAAAACTGATATCTCCAGGTAGTCAGGAAAAGAATGAGATTTAATTAGAGAGGTTGGCTTACATGGGTTTTAAGAATCGTTAAAGTAATAAGAGTGCAGTGGAAAATATGTAGCAATTCTCTTTTGATTGCTTCTGAGACTAATTCATGGGTTGAGAGTAAGGAGAAGGGAAGCATTACCAGGTATTTGAGAGGGAAGGAGAAGCTATGAAATTAAATCATAGAGAGTCAGAGAGCAAACTGACTAAGGAAGTTTAGTTGGATTACCTGTAGCAATAAGAGCAAAATTGATGTCAGGTAATCATTAATCATGACTTTATAATAGTATAAAGTGTTTGGCAAGGGAGTTGAGGAGGCACTTGAGGATGTTATTACAAACAGGGACCATGGAACCAAGGACGTGTCTGGAGGGCTTAGGAGCAAAACAGATGTGAGAAACAGTGAAAACTGTGTAGGTCCTGGAAAAGTGAAGACTGCATTTAGCAAAATCTATCTTGTATCCATGGAAGCAGATGCCTTAAGAGAGGTTGGGGATGACATCATTGGCAGCAGGAGATAAGGAAACTGACGCGAGACTGGAAGCATCGTTTCCAAGCATATGAAATCACCAAGAACATTTACAGGACTGGTTAAGAGCGAGGAAATAATTGTTTTTTTTTTACAAACTTGTGGGTGTTGGTGACTTTCTAGGAGAATGATACTCACTGAGAGTCACTGTTTTAATCAGCCTCTGATGGCAGAATTGAGTTTGATAGAAGGTGGGTAACACTGAAAGCATAAGAATCTAGACAGAATCACTCAAATTATGATGAATTATTAATATAGGTATAATATTGCCTAATAGATTGGTCTGTATTCAATTTTGCTCTTTAATTTTAGTTCCAGAAGTTCGCGATAAAAATTGCTCATTAATTCAGATTTATAATTCTTTATATGTTTCTGATAAAACAGAGGAAAAACTTTTAAACATTTTCAAATAACCAAAAGCAAGGTCAATTTTCATTTTCTATTCATTGAAGAATTCATACCAGACTACAGACTGTAAGTATGCACATGAGCCTCACAATGGCCAAACATTGTGCTGATACTATACAGCTAGCTTGGTATTTTAGCCTTTAGGCTGAATGAGTGCATGCTTGGTTCCTTAGTTGTGTCCTACTCTTTGCAACCCTATGGACTGTAGCCTACCAGGCTCCACTATCCATGAAATTTTCCAGGCAAGAATACTGGGGTGGGTTGCCACTTCCTCCTCCAGGGGATCTTCCCAACCCAGGGATCAAACCTGACTCCCCTGTATTGGCAAGCAAGTTCATGACCACTGCACCAGGTGGGAAGCTTAGTCTGGATACAGGGACTAAAACCTCATTTAGTGGAGCTCTAAAATCTTTCATTTTATGAATATAAAGGTAATGAAAGAAAATTACTGAAATAAAACTGACTCTAACAGCAATTGAATTGTCTTAGAGCAGTTTTCTTTCTCACTCACTTCTCTCTTCTAACATTCATTTCTCTCTAATATCAAACTGTTCCTTCATGCCCATTCTTACTTTATTGTCTTTTGTGCAGACCAGTTCATTATTGCTGCATCAGTGCATGAATGAGTGCATGCTCGGTTCCTCAAAGTGGCAGTCCTCAGCCTTGATTCTCCTCACAGTAAACTCATTACAATTAAAAATTTAGCATAAGTCCCAATTGGTTTTAAGGAAATGAAAATTAGCATGTAATGGTGCTTCTGTCCCTATGAAATAGCATTCTAGAATCAGAAAAATCATATTGATGTAATGTGACATAACCTCTTGTTTTTATGCCCTTACCTTGAATAAAAGCATAAACAAATACATTTATTAAACCTTGTTCATTGATCTCTAGGATCTTCCTGAAAAGTGAAAGTGAAGTTGCTCAGTCGTGTCTGGCTCTTAGTGACCCTATGGACTGTAGTCTGCCAGGCTTCTCTGTCCATGGGATTTCCAGGCAAGAGTACTGGAGTGGGTTGCCATTTCCTTCTCCAGGAGATCTTCCTGATCCAGGGATCGAACCTAGGTCTCCCGCATTGCTGGCAGATGCTTTACCCTCTGAGCCACCAAGGAAGCCTTCCTAGGTAGGTCAAAAGGTAAAGAATCTGCCTACAATGCAGGAGAACCAGTTTTGATCCCTGGGTCATGAAGATTCCTTGGAGAAGGGCATGGTAAAACACCCCAGTATTCTTGCCTGAAGAATTCCATGGACAGAGGAGCCTGGTGGGCTAGAGTTCATGGGGTTGTAAAGTCAGACATGACTGAGCAACTAACACACATTGGTTTCTAAGATCATGAGCAGTTTCTCAAGTAGAGTTCCTTTGAGAGAATTTTCTTCATAGGGCATTTTCATCTATTAATTATATACATTTTTAAAAGATAATTGTCAGTTGAACCAAATGATAGTAGAATAACATTCCCCAAACAATTTTACACCACATTTTAAGGGCAAAAACGAAGTCATGACTTCTTTTTCTGAAGTAGAAAAGGAAGTTAAAATTTCTCTCATTTCAAGGCACTGAGGCAGGGCCATCTTTTGAGAATATAATGTGAATTAGTATCGTGTCATCATGAAGTCACTCAGTCGTGTCCAACTCTTTGTAACCCCATGGACTGTAGCCCACCAGGCCCTCCATCACATGAATTAGTATAATTTTTCTTAAATGATAAATGAATTAATGTTTAGCAGCACGTGTTAGTAATCTCTCCACAGAGATGGAAGAGATCCTATCTCAGTTAAAAGATTGGACATGGAGGCTGATGTCACTTCAAACAGCAAAGAATTTGAAAGAAGGTTTATTAGTCACATAAGGGACTTCTGGAGAGAGAAAAGTATGTGGAAGGCAGGGTAGAAAGGCATATGCAAAGAGCAGAGAAAGGACTGGGCCCTCACGAGAGCTAATGAGTGGGGCTGGACAATGATTCCATCCAAGGCAAGGCCTGGGGAATTCAAACTTGCCACCAGTGAGTAGTTTTGTATATATAAAGAAAGTATAAAAAAATTTCTGTGTGTGTATTAGCAGAGAAAGGAAGGGTGCAAGTCTAAATGTTTTTGTTAATAAGTAAATAGTTGAACATCAAGAATGGAGTTAGGCTCTTATACCAAGTTAGGAAAAATGTTGATACTGTGTGTGTGTGTATTTGTGATTTTTTGACACTCCTTGTTGCTCATAAAATGACATGGTTAATATCTAGCAAATTTTCAGGATACTGGTACCATAGGATTTAAGAACTTAAGACTTTGAAATCATCTGGTTCATTTCCTCCATTTTATAAAGGATACTAAAGTTTCTGAGTTTCAGGGATTTATTAAAGATAACTCAACTTGAAAGTGTCCAGAGGTCCAGGTCAGTCTCTGGGCTACTGATTTCAAAGCCAGTACTCTTTCTAGTTCCACGTAAATCACTGCTTGCAAAGAAACTAACTTGGTAAGAAGAAACTCTTAATTGAAGAAACTTGGTATGAAGAAACTCTTAATTATGTAATATTTCTGATAAAACACTTGAAAAATATTGTTTCCAATTCCAATATACCAAGAGACTATTTAAATTTGACTCTGACTTATTTTATATACATCCACTGTACTACTTCCTGGTGTATATGCTGCTGCTGCTGCTAAGTCGTTTCAGCTGTGTCCGACTCTGTGTGACCCATAGATGGCAGCCTACCAGGATCCTCCATCCCTGGGAGTTTCCAGGCAAGAACCCTGGAATGGGTTGCCATTTCCTTCTCCAGTGCATGAAAGTGGAAAATGAAAGTGAAGTAGTTCAGTCGTGTCCGACTCTTAGCGACCCCATGGACTGCAGCCCACCAGGCTCCTCTGTCCATGGGATTGTTCAGGCAAGAGTACTAGAGTGGGTTGCCATTGCCTTCTCCGTGATGTATATGAGAAGTTTCATAAAAAACAAACAAACAAACAAACAAAAAAACTATATAAAGGAATTCAGCATAAACTCTGAGTATATATTTAATAATTAGACTTGACTCTGCAGAATTGTCAGTGTTTTCCTTTGTCTGATTCCGGGTGATAGGATGCTGTATCCATAGAGGGCCCAGGCAACCTCTCAAGATCTGTGATGTAAAGGCCTATGTTGCTGGATTATGTTCTAAAATAATCACTCCTGGGAAATGTTCCAGGAACCACATGCTCTTGGGTAACTGGAGAAGCTCCCTTTATATTTAGAGGTCTTTGCTGCTCTTCACCACACTGAGGGGTTTGTTTTAGACAACTTGAGAGCAGGTGAAAATTATAGCAATTCCAAATTATTAAATAATTATGTATTATTTATATAAATAAAGCTTGTGGATAGAAACTAAACTTTTATTATTAATTTTATGATTGAAATATTTGGCCAACATTTAAAATTGCATTTTAAATCTCTGTTGCTATTCAGCACCTAGGTCTTGGTTTATAAAACCATTCTTCAGTGAAAAGAACCAGGGCTCATTATAGAAATAACTGAGTCTAGGATGGGGGACAGGATCATTTTGTGTGCCAGAAACTAAGGAATTGATCATAAATGTTAAAACCTGCAATGATGGAGTCTATCAAACGGCTTATAAGGGGCATCCAAAACAGTTGTCAATGACCAAAGCTGGAAGAATTTGAGCAAGAAATTAAGTAAAGTGGTATTGGATTATAACCCAAAGTATAAAATAAATATCCATACATTATACTGATATAGACTAATTAATCAGCTAGCTAGTGAATAATGTAGGATAGATAAATCTCCCATTCAAAATAATTCCAAATAATTTATATAGCTATTCAATTCTTCAGTCTTAAATGTGGGTAGCATAATTCTCCTTTCCTTAAGTTTTAACTTCATTTAGACTTTCTTCCAAAGTGTACAGTATGAAAAGTAGAAAACAAAAGAATAACTTGACATGGAAAAACCAGACAAACACTACATCAAACTAATCAGGGTTAACAAGGGATAAGTGATAACTCATGCTGATACTAGGGCTTCCCTGGTGGCTCAGAGGTTAAAGCGTCTGCCTCCAATGCGGGAGACCTGGGTTCAATCCCTGGGTCAGGAAGATCCCCTGGAGAAGGAAATGGCAATCCACTCCAGTATTCTTGCCTGGAGAATCTCATGGACGGAGAAGCCTAGTAGGTTACAGTCCATGATGTCGCAAAGAGTCAGACACGACTGAGCGACTTTACCTTCACCATGCTGATACTATACCCTTGCTATGATGAAATGAAAATGGCATTTGGCCTCTGTCGTCTTCCTCCTTAAAACAAAATTACTCCTGTGTACTCATGTCCCAAGTTGAGGGGCATTCTACAAAAAAAATCTGACCAGAAATCCTCAAAATTCTCAAAGTTATCAAAAAGCAAAGAAAATCGGAGAAAATGTCAAAGTCTAGAGGAGTCTAAGGAGTCATGACCATTAAACGTGATCTAGTGTCCTGGAGAGAATTCTGGAATCAATAAGAACAGTAGGGGAAAACTGAAGAAATCTGAGTGAAGTATGGACTTCAGTTAATAACAGTGATTCAATATTGGTTAATTAATTGTACCACACTAATGAAAGATATTTAGGTGTGGGGTAGATGGGAACTCTCTATACTATCTTCACCTTAATTTTGTAAACCTAAAATGATTCTAATATAAAAAGCTCGTTAAAAATACTTTTGAGTGAATGATACACATATATTTAATTATGTTTCAATAATATATGTTATTATGAGTTTGGATATAAATATATATTTATTCTTTTAAGAAAAATAAGAAATTCTAAATACCTCTATTTATACTTTATTTATACGTAGATATTTTTCATATTGATCTTACTATGATTACCTGGTTTAAAAGTAGCTGGCTCTGTACTTAAGTTTTTTTTGAACAAATTTTGTAACTAATTTTTTAATTATAAAAACAAATTTATAAACTAAATTATTTACATTTAAATACAGTTAAATGAATTGGATTTTTCAATAGTGAACAGATGTATGGTATCTGATAACTCCTTAGATTTTTGACAATACTTTGAGTACAATCTGGGAATCTTTGTAGTAGTATGATTATTAATTCTTGTAATGAATAATTGTAAAGTATTCATTGTTCATTGGAAAGGTATTTCTTAATATCAGAGAACAAGGCACAGGGTATTTTTAACTGGTTTTTATTGTTGTTTTCTTCCAAATGTTACAGAATTTGGAGTCTTTTTCAAATGTGAAACAGGTTTGTAATTTGGAGAAAAATCTTAGAACTTAATTTATGCAATATGTATGTCTTGTATGTAGATGAATATATGTGTGTAATATATGTATTTATAAGTCTGAATATCCTGTTCTTTCCAGGAAAATAATTATACAAATTTAACTTATAGAAACTTTAAACTGCAATTTGTTTATTTATTCAGATGCAAAAGTTTTAGGCAATAGATCATAGCCATTTTTAGGTAAACTGACTACTGAAGCTACAGTTCAGTCTTGATTCACAGAGTAGAATTAACTAGCCTGGTGGAAAATTCTATGAAGAAGGTGTTAAATAGAAGACTCTTACATCATCAGACATGAGTGAAAAGTATACACAAGTGAGAGCCCACTGATTTGAACTTCCGTTGCTCTATAAAATATCTGTATTCTAAATATCTACAGTTAATTTTTGTACATTTATCATTAACAATGTCCAAAAAAATCTCCTTTCATACTTTTATGATTAATTTTCACTCAATCAAAACAGATGTTGGGGAGAGTCATGAAAAGGTTTATACATAATTTAATTCGAGAACAGTGGTATTTTAAAGTGATCATCTAAGTTTGGTTGAACGTGTATTTGAAAACTACTTTATAACTACCCTGTAAGGTGTGAATAGTTCTTGTTTGTTTCTTTTTACTTTTGTTTTTGTTTTTTAACACCTACTGGATGTCTTTACTGCATTTTCTCCTATTCAGTAGTACCATCAAAAATGACTAGAAAAGAAAAAAAGATCATAAGAATGTAAAACTTACATAGTTGGAATTTTAAAAGACAGAATTTCAAACAGATTCTTACTGGAGGACAGAGTCTCAAGGAAATTAAGTGGCTGCCTATGTACATAAAACTGCAGGATTGGAACCTGGTTCGTCTTTGCACACCTGGTTCAGTGCTCTTTCTGAATATTTGCATTATTTCTAGGTAATTTATAGAGTATAATCTTTCTTACACCTCCTGCATGCACACACACATATACATAAATGTCACACAGCAATAGCTGTGTTTTCTTTTTTTCCTTTCAGAATGATATTTTAAAATGCTTTACACAGATGCCAGTTTTATATTTACAGCCATGTAGTTTAATTCCTAGAAAAATATGAATACATTCTTTAGATAGCAGCCAAAATTGTATATGTTCTGTTTGTGTGTGTGATTTGAAATGAGTTATTTTACATTAAAGGATCTGTAGTTAACAGACTTACTTTGGGAAATATCAGGTCCCTTGATCATTTCTCTTGCTTTTTTCATCAAAAAAGAAAGAGAGTTCCAGAAAAACATCTACTTCTGCTTTATTGACTATACCAAAGCCGTTGATAGTGTGGATCACAACAAACTGGGGAAAATTCTGAAAGAGATGGGAATACCAGACCACCTGACCTGCCTTCTGAAAAATCACAGTTAGAACTGGACATGGAACAACAGACTGGTTCCAAGTTGGGAAAGGAGTCCATCAAGGCTGTATATTGTCACCCTGCTTATTTAACTTCTATGCAGAGCACATCATGAGAAATGCTTGGCTGGAAGAAGCACATTGGAATCAAGATTGTCGGGAGAAATATCAATCACCTCAGATATGCAGATGACACCACACTTATGCCAGAAGGAGAAGAACTAAAAAGCCTCCTGATGAAAGTGAAATAGGAGACTGAAAAAGTTGGCTTAAAGCTCAACATTCAGAAAAAAAAGATCATGGCATCCGGTCCCATCACTTCATGGCAAATAAATGGAGAAACAGTAGAAACCCTGCAGACAGTGCCTGCAGCCATGAAGTAAAAAGATGCTTACTCCTTGGAAGAAAAGTTATGGCCAACCTAGACAGCTTCCCCTGTGGCTAAGAGGGTAAAGCATCTGCCAGCAATGCAGGAGACCTGGGTTCAATCCCTGGATCAGGAAGATCCCCAGGAGAAGGAAATGGCAACCCACTCCAATACTCTTGCCTGGAGAATCCCATGGAGGGAAGAGCCCGGTAGGCTACAGTCCATAGGGTCGCAAAGAGTCGGACATAACTAAGCAACTGAACTGAACTGATAACTTTTCACTGCTGTCCACTTTCAAAATTGGCCTTAGTCATTTAAAGAGGGATTAATCCACAATTCCCTAGTGTGTGCTCAGTTTAAGTAAATTTTTAAAAATATTACCTGTCTGCAAAAAAAGTTTAATAAGTTGATTATTTTCCAATCCTCAGTGCTATCCAACATTTCTTGGTGGTAGAAGAGCTCTAGAATACATAATGATCTGTTTTGTTTTTCTCCTCCCTTTGGTATGTATATGTGGTGTGTGTGAGGCAGGAGGCAGGAAATACGTGTGTGTGCTCGCAAATAACAAACAATGAAAGAAAACTCTTACTAAATATATGAAATAGTCTGCTTAAAGGACAGAACACTTATGAAATGTTGGGGAATGTATCTGAGAGTTCACAATTTTTCTCTTAATTCTTACAGTTATGATTTACAGAGTCAGGCCAAGAGCTGATGTGGAAGGAGTAGTCCATTTGGTTATAAAGCATCAAGAAAACACAATCTTAGTTAGATACACAGTCTGACTCATGCATTCAAGCTGATTACAGTCTTATTCTAGCACCGCAAACCTATATTTCTTTTTCTTTAGAAGAATATTTTATAATAATAAAATTGAAGTCATAAAGAATGAGATAATTAAGAGAAGAAACTTTTAACATCTTCTGCCTAATGCCTTAGAGATGCATTTTCATCAAAACCCCACCTAAAAGGGTGCATGTTTTAAGATTTGGCTATTTTCCTTTCAAATGTGGTGGAATGTATTACTGGTTTATTACATTTTTGCTTTTTATGAGCTGTGTGCTCCTCTCCTTAACCTCACACAATTAAATGTCATATCCCTGAGGAGTCTGAAAATATTATTAAAGTTGGCATAAATATTAAATTTAACCTCTATTTCTACCTTAGTTATCATAGCCATTCTAGTAGTTATAGAAGAGAAATGGCATGCCTTTGTCCACAAAATACCTAAGAGTCCTGTGGACTCTAAATTTGTAGGGCATCATACAAACTCAGAAGAAAAAAGTCACATTGGCTCATGTCTTCATTTTTACCACACACACACACACACACACACACACACAATCACACATGTTTCTAAAGAATGGTGATTTATGTATCATGTGGAAATAAATTTTGTTGTTGTTCCATCACTAAGTCATGTCCAAGTCTTTGCAACCCCATGGACTGTAGCATGCCAGGCTTCCCTGTCTTTCACTGTCTCCCAGAGTTTGCTCAGATTTATGTCCATTGAATCAATTATGTTATCTGACCATTTCATCCTCTGCCACCTCCTTCTCCTTTTGCCTGCAATCTTTCCCAGCATCACTGTCTTTTTCAATGAGTTTGTTCTTTACAGCTTCAGAATCAGTCCATCCAGTGAATATTCAGGGTTGACTTCCTTTAGGATTAACTAGTTTGATCTCATTGCAGTCTAAGGGACTCTCCGGAGTCTTCTCCAAAATCACAATTTGAAAGCATCAGTTCTTCAGGTTTCAACCTTCTTTATGGTCCAACTCTCACACCAGAAAAAACCTACTTTAGGAAAAAAAAATGTAGTAACAATACTTGATTTGAGATCATCTTAAGTTTATCAAGTAAATAAAATTTTTCATATTTAATAATCAAACTTTAATTTTATTTCCCAGAAAGAGGGATGTATACCACTATGTAAAGATATTACCCATTCCAATTGGGCAGGCCTGTTAACTAATCTTGACTCAGCCACAAAGGAGTTGTAAAATCTGGAGCAAGATTTTTTTTTTTTTACTTTTTGGAGATTCAGTTATTTCTTTGCTAATAGAACTAGCAGGCTTTTTTTGATTGTTAAATAAAACATCATGCATAAAAGGCTGGTACACTTATAGCATATATTTAAATGCCAATGATTAAATGACAGCTATCCTTATTGATAAATAATTTTACTATCATAATGACATTTTTAGTTAGCATGCTTATTATTAAAATGTTGTCTAGATACTATAAGTAATTTGAGGGTAGATCCATATCAGTGCAAGTTGAATTAAATTAAATTGATTTTACAAAACTTTTGCAAAATATATGTTAATTTTAGCGAGTTTCTTCCATTTAAATATAGTGAATTTCTTTTTCATTTCTAGGGAAAGTGAAATTCATGTTGGATATGATAATTATTAATTAGATTTAAGTAGTTTGTAAAGCTAGGTTTGTGTCTAAAGTCCCACATTGAGCAAACTTCAGCAACAAAAAGGAAATAAATAAATGATTAGACTGTTGAAAATTAAAGTTGTGTACAGAAAGATATTCCAAGGTCCTCAAATTGTTTAAATATCCTAGGCTTATCTGTAAATTTTATAGACATACAGAATTATTCCCACTGTATTTAATTTAGGAGAGGACAACTTGTTCTAATTTCAGTGATGCCTTTATATTTGGATCTTCCCAAGATTGAATGGATGACTCAAAATACTTAATCACTAGACAATTCTAAAAGAATTTACAGACCTGTTTGGTTCACTCTAATGGTCACAATAAATACTGAAAATCAGTATTCATTTCTAATATACAGGGAGCTGATTAAATAATTGAACTCTAGTAACTTCAGAAGGCAATGGCACCCCACTCCAGTACTCTTGCCTGGAAAATCCCATAGACGGAGGAGCCTGGTGGGCTGCAGTCCATGGGGTCGCTGGATATGACTGAGCGACTTCACTTTCACTTTCCACTTTCATGCATTGGAGAAGGAAATGGCAACCGACTCCAGTGTTCTCGCCTGGAGACTCCTAGGGACGGGGGAGCCTGGTGGGCTGCCGTCTATGGGGTCACACAGAGTCAGACATGATTGAAGCGACTTAGCAGCAGCAGCAGATGCTTTTCTGGAACTCTCTTGCTTTTTGATGATCCAACGGATGTCAGAAGACAGCTAATTTCACAGCTAATTTCACAGCCCTCCCTGCTGCCCCAGCAGTTCCTTTGCCTCAGCCCTGCATCAAGCATGTCCTGATGGTTACTTCCCGGCAGTGCTGGGAAGAGCGAGCCATCGGAATGCTGATGCACCAGTCCTTAAAAGGATGCTGACCTAGAGGGGCGAGAAGAAGTGGGAGGGAGGCTCAAGCGGGAGGGGACACATTTATACCTATGGCTGATTCATGCTGATGTATGGAGAAACCAACACAATATTGTAATTATCCTTCAATTAGAAATAAACAAAAAGAGGATGATTGATCAAATCAGTCCAATTCTATATCACTTAAGACCAGCAAAAAAAAAGGGGGGGGATACATTTCATATAGACCATAAATATCAAAGAATATCCAAGAAAACTCTAGCAGGAAAAAAAAAAAAGTAGTAGGGAGGGAGTGAGGAGGCAATCTTGCTTTACCAGATTTTCTAAAAACATAAAGCCATTGTAACTAAAACAAGTTAGAAGCTCACACATAAGAAAATTGAGATGTAATAAGGATGGTATTACAAGTCGGTGGGAAAAGGGTGGTTTGTTTAAATAAAGATTGCTAGAACAACGCCAGTCAAACAAGGAGGACAGGTAGATCCTTCCTTTTACCTACATAAAAAATAAGGAATTTTCATGAGGATTAAAATACTTAAATATAAAAATATATAACAATAACTATTTAGAAGAAAACCTATGAAAATATTTGCATGTCTGTGGCATTTATGGCAGGGTTGTGGTGGGGAGCCTCTGNTGTATAAGAGACAGAACTTCAGCAATACGTGAACCGTGAATTTCCAGATGTTCAAGTTGGTTTTAGAAAAGGCAAAGGAACTAGAGATCAAATTGTCAACATCTGCTGGATCAACAAAAAAGCAAGAGAGTTCCAGAAAAACATCTACTTCTGCTTTATTGACTATGCCAAAGCCTTTGACTGTGTGGATCACAATCAACTGTGGAAAATTCTGAAAGAGCTGGAAATACTAGAGCACCTGATCGGCCTCTTGAGAAACTTATATGCAGGTCAGAAAGCAACAGTTAGAACTGGACGTGGAACAACAGACTAGTTCCAAATAGGAAAAGGAGTACATCAAGGCTGTATATTGTCACCCTGCTTGTTTAACTTATATGCAGAGTAAATCACGAGAAACGCTGGGCTGGAAGAAGCACAAGCCAGAATCAAGATTGCCAGAAGAAATATCAATTAGCTCAGATATGCAGATGACACCACCCTGATGGCAGAAAGTGAAGAGGAACTCAAAAGCCTCTTGATGAAAGTGAAAGAGGAGAGTGAAAAAGTTGGCTTAAAGCTCAACATTCAGAAAACGAAGATCATGGCATCTGGTCCCATCACTTCATGGCAAACAGATGGGAAAACAGTGGAAACAGTGTCAGACTTTTTATTTTTCTGGGCTCCAAAATCACTGCAGATGGTGATTGTAGCCATGAAATTAAAAGACACTTACTCCTTGGAAGGAAAGTTATGACGAACCTAGATAGGATATTCAAAAGCAGAGACATTACTTTGCCGACTAAGGTCCATCTAGTCAAGGCTATGGTTTTCCCAGTGGTCATATATGGATGTGAGAGTTGGACCGTGAAGAAGGCTGAGGGCCGAAGAATTGATGCTTTTGAACTGTGGTGTTGGAGAAGACTCTTGAGAGTCCCTTGGACTGCAAGGAGTTCCAACCAGTCCATGCTAAAGGAGATCAGTCCTGGGTGTTCTTTGGAAGGAATGAGTTTGAGTGAACTCCGGGAGTTGGTGATGAACAGGGAGGCCTGGGTGCTGCAATTCATGGAGTTGCAAAGAGTCGGACACAACTGAGCGACTGAACTGAACTAAACTGAACTGAACATGTTCTGTGAGATTGATACAAATCATTCTTGTAATAAATTTTGTGTTATATTTTTATAAAACCAGGAAAACAAACCAGTTTTCTTTAAAATAAAAGTGGAATACTTTCTATTTCCATGCAGAATAAAAACCTTAAAAGTATGTGAAAATTTTAAATATTATATCTGAGACAATTTCCATAGTGGTTTTTTTAGCCTAAAATTCAGGGCCACTGAAGACAGACAGGTCATAGTGGAGAGTTCTGACAAAATGTAGTCCACCGAAGGAGGGAATGACAAACCACTCCAGTATTCTTGCCATAAGAACGCTACCAACAGTATGAAAAGGCAAAAATATATGACACTGGAAGGTGACCACCCCCCACTGCCCCAGGTTGGAAGCTGTGCAGTATGCTACTGGGGAAGAGCAGAGGGCCATTACTAATCCAGAAAGAATGAAGCATCTGACCCAAAGAGAAAATGACACTCAGCTGTGGATGTGTCTTATGGTGAAAGTAACACCTGATGCTGCAAAGAACAGTGTTGCTTAGGAACTTGGATTGTAAGTCCATGAATCAAGATAAGGTGTAACTTTTGTCTTACGTTGATAAGAACTGAACATTTCTCAGTTTGGGCTACAGGCCACGGGCTGCAAAGAGTTGGACATGACTGAGCACACTTGCATACATGGAGTTTAATCTCTACCAAGATTTTTTGTAAGCTTTATATCTACTAATAGTATCTAGTCTCTGCCTCCCAGAAATGCAATCACAGATAGTTCCTACCATCATAGGTATATATTCTCTTGAGTCCAGAAATTGGCTTTAATGTGGAGAGTCTTGACTGTAAAGAAATGACATGCCACTTCATTCCTCCTGTAACTTCCAGTGGTTGGTTAATTACTGGATGTAATACACACACACTCACACGCACACACACACACACACACACATTTGGTGCCAAGATGATTAAATAGGACATTTTATAATGTTTACAAATGACTAGTAATTACTTTGATGCAAGTTTGCAATGATTTAAATATATTGTTCATCTTCAAATATTACCTTGATATTTTATGACTTTTATCTTGAAGAGGAAGATGGTAGAATTGTAAACTAGATAACCTCTGAAATGATTAAAGATTGTGTGTGTGTGTGCGCGCGTGTGAGTGCAAGCACGTGCACACTCAGCGCGATGGGAGAAAATGCAGATATTTCAGAAAATAAGAAGTCTTTTATTTTTTGTTCTGTCTTCCTAATTCTTAATTTTCAGGTTTTAGAATCTCATTAAACATTATCGTCTTTTGATCCAGTGCCTTCTCCCACTCTGTCAGATCATTCTTTCCTGTTGTTTAGTCGCTAATTTGTGTCCAACCCTTTTGCAACCCCATGGACTGTAGCCCACCAAGCTCCTCTGTCCAGGGGATTTCCCAGGCAAGAATACTGACGTGTGTTGCCGTGTCCTTTTCCAGGGGATCTTCCCAACATAGGGATCGAACCTGCAGCTCTTGCACTGTCAGGTGGATTTTTTTACCCCTGTGCCACCAGGGAAGCCCTGATTCTCTCTTATTTCTATCCAGTTTAACCCAAGAAAACAAGAATACACCGAGGACACTCTCACTGTGGATATTTCTTCTGGTGAACATCTAAATAAATCACTCCACCACCTGCAAGTTTCATTCTATTTCTTCCTATTTTCTTTATCAAGGCCTTTCCTGAACTGTCTGAATCCAAAACAAGTGACCATCCTGTCACTTGCCTTTCCCTATCTTTTAGGATCTACCTATTGGTTAGGCAAGGCTATGAAAGTGATCCTAAATATACTTAGCTAGGCACATTAATTGGAGGAGGCAGTGGCACCCCACTTCAGTGCTCTTGCCCATGGACGGAGGAGCCTGGTGGGCTGCAGTCCACAAGGTTGCTAAGACTCAGACACGACTGAGCAACCTCACTTTCACTTCTCACTTTCATGCATTGGAGAAGGAAATGGCAACCCACTCCAGTGTTCTCGCCTGGAGAATCCCAGGGACAGGGGAGCCTGGTGGGCTGCAGTCCATGGGGTCGCTAAGAGTCGGACACAACTGAGCAACATGACTTTCATGTTTCACTTTCATGCACTGGAGAAGGCAATGGCAACCCACTCCCGTGTTCTTGCCTGGAGAATCCCAGGGACAGGGGAGCCTGGTGGGCTGCCGTCTATGGGGTCACACAGGTTGGACACAACTGAAGTGACTTAGCAGCAGCAGCAGCAGCAGCAGCAGCCACAACAGAGCAGGCACATTAATGGACTGGGTGTCATATACAAGAACTCGTTCTGAAAAACAATTTTAGAAAGCTTTTCCCTTTTTTTTTTTCTGGAGTTTTATAGTTTCTGGTCTTAACATTTAAGTCTTTAATCCATTTTGTATATTTGTGTATTTTTGTATATGGTATAAAATATGGATGCAGTTTTATTCTTTTGGAAGTGGGTATTCAGTTTTCTCAATAACATTTGTTGAATAAACTATCATTTTTTCATTGTATCATTTTCCATTAGTATCTTTATAAAAATTAACCATATATGTGTATGTTTCTTTCTTTTTTATTGGAGGAATGCTGCTTTACAATGTTGTGTTGGTTTCTGGCATACAAAAATGCAAATGAGTCATATATATATATATCCTCCTTTTTGAATGCCTGTCCACTCCCCCAGTCTCACCCCTGTACATCAATCCCTTTTTTTTTTTCTGGAGTTTTATAGTTTCTGGTCTTAACATTTAAGTCTTTAATCCATTTTGTATATTTGTGTATTTTTGTATATGGTATAAAATATGGATGCAGTTTTATTCTTTTGGAAGTGGGTATTCAGTTTTCTCAATAACATTTGTTGAATAAACTATCATTTTTTCATTGTATCATTTTCCATTAGTATCTTTATAAAAATTAACCATATATGTGTATGTTTCTTTCTTTTTTATTGGAGGAATGCTGCTTTACAATGTTGTGTTGGTTTCTGGCATACAAAAATGCAAATGAGTCATATATATATATATCCTCCTTTTTGAATGCCTGTCCACTCCCCCAGTCTCACCCCTGTACATCATCAGAGAGCTTCAGGCTGAGTTTCCTGTGTTATATCCCAACTTCTCACCACCTATCTGTTTTAGACATGTTAGTATATATCTGTTGATGCTACTTGACTACACACACAGATTTAAACTGTGTGTGCAGTAAAGTGGACTACTTCATCCCACTCTCCCCTTCCCCCTACTGTGTCCACAGGTTCATTCTCTATATCTGCATCTTCATTCCTTCCTTGCAAATAGGTCCATCAGTATCATTTTTCTAGATTTCATATATATGTGTTACTATACAGTATTTGTTTTTTTCTCTTTCTGAGTTACTTCACCGGGTAACAGTCTCTCGGTTCATCCACCTCACTACCACTGTTCCTCTTTATGGCTGAGGAATATTTCATTGCATATATACATCACATCTTCCTTATCCATTCATCTGTCAGTGGACATCTAGGTTGCTGCCATGTCCTGGCCTTTGTAAATAATGCTGCAGTGAACATTGGGTTATATGTGTCTTTTAAATTGCAGTTTTCTCAGGATATATGCCCAATAGTGGGATTGCTGGGTCATATGATAGATTTATTCCTAGTTATTTGTTCTTTTTTGAGGAATCTCCATTCTATTTTCCATAATTGCTGTATGAGCTTACATTCCCACCAACTGTGCGGGCAGGTTCCCTTTCTCCACATCCTCTCCAGCATTTATTGTTTGTAGATTTTTTTGATGATGGCTATTCTGACTGGTGTGAAATGATTACCTCATTGTGGTTTTGCTTTGCAGTTCTCTTAACAATGAGCATGTTGAGCATCTTTTCATGTGTATGTATTCTTTGGAGATATATCTGCTTAGGTATTGTGCCCATTGTTTGACTGGGTTGTTTGTTTGTCTGATATTGAACAGCACAAGTTATTTATATATTTGTAGATTAATCTTTTGTCATTGCTTCATTTGATTTTCTCTAATTCTGAGGGTTGTCTTTTTATCGTGTTTACATTTCCTTTGCTGTGCAAAAGTTTTTAAGTTAAACTAGGTCTCATTTATTTACTTTTGCTTTCATTTCCATTAGTCTGGAGGTGGATCAGAGAGAATCTTCCTGCTATTGATGTCTAAGAATGTACTGCTTATGTTTTCCTCTAAGACTTTATAGTTTCTGGCCTTACATTTAGGTCTTTAATCCATTTTGAGTTTATTGTTGTGTATGACGTTGGGCTTCCCTTGTGGCTCAGCTGGTAAAGAATCCACCTGCAATGCAGGAGACCTGGGTTAGATCCCTGGGTTGGGAAAATCCCCTGGAGAAGGGAAAAGCTACACATTCCAATATTCTGGCCTGGAGAATTCCATGGACTATACAGTTCCTGGGGTCACAAACAGTCAGACACAAATAAGCAATTTTCACTTCAATTATGAAGTTAGAAAGTTTTTTAATTTCATTCTTTTACATGTAGTTGTCCTGTTTTCCCAACACCAATTATTGAAGAGGCTATCTTTTATCCATTGTATATTCTTACCTCCTTTGTCAAAGCTAAGGTGCCCATAGGTGTGTGGGTTTATTTCTGGGCTTTCTGTCTTGCTCCATTGATCTGTGTTTCCAGCTTTGTGCCCCTGCTATACTGTCTTGATACTGTAGCATTGGAGTATCGTCTGCAGTCATGAAGGTTGATTCTTCTGGCTCTTTCTCTTTCTCAAGATTGCTGTGGCTATTCAGAGTCTTTTGTATTTCCATACAAATTGTGAATTTTTTTGTTCTGGTTCTGTGAAAAATGTCATTGGTGATTTGATAGTGATTACACTGAGTCAGTAGATTTCTTTGGGTAGTATTGTCATTTTAAAGATATTGATTCTTCCAGTCCAAGAACAGGGTGTATCTCTCCATCTGTTTGTGTCATCTTTGATTTCTTTCATCAGTGTCTTACAGTTTTCTGAATACAAGTTTATCTCTTTAGGTAGGTCTATTCCAAGATATTTTATTCTTTCTGTTACAATTATAAATGGGATTGTTTCCTTAACTTCTCTCCCTTATTTTTCACTGTAATGTGTAAGAATGCAAAGTTTTATTGTGTATTAATTTTATATCTTTCAACTTTACTAAATTCATTGATTAGCTCTAGTAAATTTCTGGTGGCATGTTTAGGGTTTTCTATGTATAGTAACATGTCATCTGCAAACAGTGAGAGTTTTACTTCTTTTTTTTTTCCAATCTAGATTCCTTTTATTTCTTTTTCTTATCTGATTGCTGTGGCTAAGACTTCCAAAACTGTGTTGAATAATAATGGTGAGAGTGGACATCTTTGTCCTATTCCTGATCTTAGAGGAAATTATTCACTTTTGAGAATAATGTTTGCTGTGGATTCATTGTATATGGCCTTTATTATTTGGAGGAAGGCTCCTTCTATGCTGATAGGAAATAAGAAATCTATGTCAAGATAAAAAGTCATTTTAAAATGTTGTACTTCCATATATTAGTTAATCCCTTAATTTAGAAGAAATTTTCTTGGAAAATTTTTAAAAGTCACTACAAAGAGAAAATATTTCTGCTGAATCCAGGATACCAGGCTCTATTAGAACGGAAATACCTTCTGAGCCATAATTCTACATCATTTTATGGCTTAGATCCATAGAAAATAGTTCATTTAAAAATAAATTCTGCCTTGTTGTTAACAGATTTTTCTGATGAATCAGCTAGTTTTGGCTTTGTATAAAGATCTGATCTATAGAGTTACTCATCTTAAAAGTCACCAAATATTTTCTTAGCAGTGTGGAAACCAAAGAGCAAAGGAAACAATCACTAAATCCTTTATACCTTTCATAAAAAAATATTATTACATAATCTAATCATTTGATTTTGCTTAATGTTGTTTATATAACTTGTATTCCTTATTCCAAAGTTTTGATATCAAAACTTACATAATATGGAAAAGAATATAAAACTCAGAAGTAGTAAGTAAATGTCTTCATAGCCAAAATGTAATATACCTATTACTTTCTGAGCTAAATTTTCTTTATGAAAGATAATTGTTTCTATCTTATTATTGTATTACAATCTCTCACTTAAACACAGGTAATTTTAGGAAAGAAAAATAAACTTTGCATATTATTTTAGAAATGTATTTCATCATTGAAATAAAAAGGTTATAAAAATTTGAGATTCTTCAAATTAAAAACTTTTTTTATAGTACATCTACCCCTCTGAATTATTTCACCAAATTTACTTATTCCCACTTAAAGAATATTAAGTTGTCTAAAATTCATATTCCTAGTTCAGTTCATCTAATACCCATTTCTACTTTGAATATTTTTTATCTTGTTCCTTGCAACTTGTATCATCCTGAGACCAACAATTTAGTTATTTCCTCACTTATTTCACAAATGTTCATATTCAATACTAATATACATAATATATAACAGTGAAACAGATATTAATTGTTGTGTTACCAAATTATATAGTATCTAAACTTGAAGAGTTTATGGCTTCCCTGGTGGTGCAGAGATTGAAGTGTCTGCCTGCAATGTTGGAGACCTGGGTTCAATCCCTGGATTGGGAAGATCCTCTGGAGAAGGAAATGGCAAACCACTCCAGTTTCTTGCCTGGAAAATCCCATCGACGGAGGAGCTTGGTGGGCTACAGCCCATGGGTCGCAAAGAGTTGGACACGACTGAATGACTTACTTACTAACTTGAACAGTTTTGAGACTAGGTTGGAAAGATGATAATAAATGCTCTCTAGACATCAGGATTAAACTGAGATTTGTTTCCCCAGGCAAACTGCCTTACTTGACTATCCTAATTATGTAGATCAAGTGAAGGTCAGAAGCACAGAATGTTTGACTTTTAGCTGGATAAAGGAAATAAATACAAAAGGTGAAAAAAATTGTACCATGGTGTATTTTATTGAGGACTAAAGTGTTATAGTTTATATGTGTTCTCACAGGTGGGTTTCCCTTGTGGTTCACCTGGTAAAGAATCCTCCTGCAATGTGGGAGACCTAGGTTCGACCCCTGGGTTTGGGAAGATCCCCTGGAGAAAGGAAAGGCTACCCACTCCAGTATTTTGGCCTAGAGAATTCCACGAACTGTATAGTCCATGGGATCTCAAAGAGTCGGACACGACTGAGTGACTTTCACTTTCACAGGTAATAGATATAAGCATTTGTGTTTTCAAATCTTCAATGTCAAAAATGAAAATGTTAGATATTTTGATTGTCCTGCTAGATGGTGAATATGCAAAGGAGACAAAAAGAAGAGTAAGGAAAGAAAATGCAGTATCAACATGAAATTTGAAGTCACTGACGTCAGTCTGCTGAGTGCCAGGCATTTTACTATATACTGCAGACCAAAGATTACATTTCATTCACTGTCCTTGAAAGGCTTACTCTGGTGAGAAGACCAACACAATGGCAAGGGTTATAATCAACATTCATAAAGTTGTGTAAAAACATCTTTGAAAATTAGGGAGATGGTTCAAAAATGTCTTTTGCTAGATACAGATGAAGGACAGTGGAGGAGAGTATAGGCTAACTATATTCCCAGAAAATGAACAGAATTTTCTAAGCCAAAAAATGCCTTTAGTTATGGTTGTAGTAAAGAGTGCATGTTTGAAGATAGTGTAAATGTGAGGATGGTTGCAAAGGTCATGACATGAAAGATTTTTGTATCTAAAATTTGGAATTGTACTGAATTTAGTGAATGTACAGAATGCAATTTTATTTTTCCCCAGAATTTGTGGTAGGGAAGTTTTAAATAGTGAGTTACCCTTGAACTTCAGAAGTATTACTCTTATGCTGATTATAAGAGTGGATTAGGAAGTTACCATTCCAGAACCAAGAGGACAATTTAGAAAGATTTTGAATCAAGAAATAATCGAGATCTACATTAAGGAAATTTAACAAAATATGCAACAAGAAAAGATAAATTAAGCAGATATTAAGGAGGTCAGGTGAGGTGAGTTGGTTAAAGATGACTTTAATGAAAAACTCAGGGTTCTTAGGGAGAATGGAGATCCAGGATGCTGCGGCATTTCTCAAAAAAGAGAGGTTGAGGCTGAAAAACCTACAGAATATTTAGGTGGAGATATCCAGTAGAAACTTAGAAACCTAAAGCTTAGGATAAAAAATCAGGATAAAACTCAGGATAAAAGAATTTACCTACCATATATTTCTGAATATTATCCATCACCAGCCAGGATCATCTTCCACTCTGATGATTTTTTTTTCAGTTAACTTATTTTTCCTCTCGATCTTTTATTGATTTTTCAAAATTCTAGTTAATATGCTTAGTTATAGACAGTACTGAATATCTGCCTGGGGGAGGGGGAAGCACTTCTGTAAGAAATAAATAGAAAACATATTTTACTGTCAGCATAAACTTTTTTTCATGATTAAACAAAGATTTAAATTTGGGTCAACAAATACTTATTGAATTTATCTCCAGGCACAATGCTGGAGATAGAGAAAATGTATACTGTTACTGTCAGTCATCAAGAGTTTGCAGTTAAATCAAAGAGAATTGAAATTTAGATATATCAGTGTAAAAACAAGTGTGTAAGGTATCCAAGTGTTACAAAGAAACATTGATCAAATCTATCTGTGGATAGAGTTAAGTTCAAAATGGACTTGACACCTGATGGTTCTAATTTTTTTCATTTATTTGAAATAATTTTATTTAAATATTAAAAAATACAACTAAAGAAGAAGACATGTTTCTCTCTAGAAGAAGTGTCCCTTAAATTTGTCTTAAAGTTTATTGACTAACCACTAGGAAAGTGAAGTTTAATAGTCATCTATGTATAATATTAATTCCTAACATTTTGTTACAGATCATGAAAAATGCATTCACTGAAACACATGTCTTAGGTTTGTTTTGTTTTTAATGCTGGGTTAAGTTTTATCAGCATTCTCTTACTTCACCAAAGGAATCTGACAGCATGCATTATAACCATATGGCTTTTCTCTCATCTCAAAATAATGGTTCACATGGATTTTTATTATAAAAATAAAAACAATCAGCTACAGAGTAAGTGGTTTCTAAGAACCACACCTAACTATGATATAATATTATGAGATTTAAGGAGAAAGTAGCCAAGTTTTTCATAATGAATACCTTAAATAAAAGAAAAAATCTTTTGTTCCAAAGAGAATTCTATTTCACTTTTTCACATAAATATTCTCTCCTGTTGAAATCCATCTTGGGTTGCCCCGCAGGCATGGCTTGGTTTCATTGAGTTAGACAAGGGTGTTGTCCTAGTGTGATTAGATTGACTAGTTTTCTGTGAGTATGGTTTCANGGAACGGAACGGAACAGATTGAAATCCAAAGTAATTTAGAAAGTTGGCTTAAAATTGTTAGTATTTGAAAATTAATTGTAAAATATTTTTTGTGGAAACATATGTAAATGGATTTAAAATTCTCTTATTGGGTCTATAAAATCAAATAAGCCATTCTGTGTCTCAGGTCTGTAACAGAAATATCAAATAGTGAGATTGGATAAACTGTGCCTCTAATTGAATTCTCAGTAGAATTGCCTATTAAAGTTGTAAGAAGTAATTTTGTGTTATGAATTTTATATAGGATAAAACCAAAACACAATGCTACTTTTTATGATATACATTAGGGCTGTCAAAGTTCAAATATTATTCTAAATGTACTTTTAGGAAAAAAATCAATTTTAAAAATTGTTTATTATGGTTAAATTTATTTAAACTCTTTGATTTTATATTTGTACTTCATAGTTAATAAAATTTTTGTTTTAATGTTTCTTATAAAGCCCTTTTATCTTCTCTTAAAATCCCCAAAGAACCTCATGAATTTACTCTACTTATGTTTAGAAAAAAATTAAATAAATGTTACATACTCAGAATCAATTTCTAAAATAGAATGCATGCTGCAGTTGATGGGTCTTCTTATTCGAAATAAATAAAGAAGTTATTTAGGCTTCAAATTGGTAGTAGTACCATTAGCTCAGCTCCAATAATCTGTACAAGCTTTACAATTGGAGACAGATGGTTCTGTGTCTCTAGCAATTGATTATGTGATTTTGTAAACAGATAACATCAACTTGGCAGAAATCATAGTCACAACCTTTCGTTAGCATTTCAGAAATTAGCCCCTAATCCAGTTGAAGTAGATCAAATTTAATGTGAGAGAGGACCTTTTAGCCTTGCAAAAGAACACAGGCAAGAGGAAAGAGCTACTGCCAGAACAGATTGTGCACGTGAACTTTTATAAAAATTGTATCTTACCTCTACTTTTCATGTGAAGAAGTAAAACATGAATATTAATAGCACCTGTTTTGTAAGCTTGTCATGAACAGTGTCTGTTTTGTAGGTAAGTACCAGGTATATTTTATGACCCCATTTCTCCATTTTCTTTCTCTGATAGTTCCTAGGAACTCCAGATTCTTCTCTATTATGCAAAGTAATTAAACTCCTCAGACTCTTACATCTAGGTTTTTAATCTCTCTTAAATGTTCCTGAAATATACTGAATGTGTTCTGATGTAATACTTAGACTCTGATGAAGCTGCCTAATTAATTACCATTCTGTAAGACCCAATTAAGACATGAAATGTGACTGTCCTAGTTAAAGTTATATGTCAAGTAAATAACACTGCTCTATTTGAGTAGAGAAGAGAGAAGGGAAGGCAGGCCAGCAAACTACTCCTGCTACTAATTCATCTAAGTGCTACTACCCAAGCCTTCATTTACTTAATTCTAAGCTTTATAATTCATATCACTATAGATCCAAGGGGCTTCCCAGGTGGCGCTAGTGGTAAAAGAATCTGCCTGCCAATGGAGGAGATGTGAGAGATGCAGGTTCGATCCCTAGATGTGGCAGATCCTCTGGAGAAGAGCATGGCAACCCACTCCAGTATTCTTGCCTGGCGAGTATCATGGACAGAGGAGCCTGATGGGCTACAGTTCATAGGTTGCAAAGAATTGGACACTACTGAAGCAACTAAGCATAAACACATAGATCCAAAAATGTTTAGACCTTTTTCTTCCCTCTTGGCAACATATGAATTTCAAAATTCAAATTTAAAAATATATTTTAGAAAGTTATATATATATATATATGTTATATATTATTGGTGCTTCCTTATGGAAGTGTAACCAGAACTATAATTAAAATATTAAAATAATGACATATGAATATTTACACTAAACTGTCTAACAAGTAAAATATTGTAAATAGCCTCATATCAATCTAAATCAGATCCACTTTCTTTCTTTGTCTTCCTTTCTTCCTTCTTCCTATTCTTCTATCCTCTCTCTCTGTTTCTTAACAGGTGAGAGGTTTCCTCAGTTTTCACTACTAATAGGATACATTAAAAATAGGTTTTCAGAAATTTTGGGATTTGGGAATGGCAAGTAAAGGATTGTAAACTTGTATAAGAGTGGTTAAGAAACTGAAAATTTCACTTTGATTGAAGGAAAAATATTAGGATAAAATTATTTAAGGAAAGTTGTGATAAAGATTAGATTTTTTTAAAGTTCTCTTTGAGTAAAAGGCCTTTTCATATACTAATTGATATATATATATATCTGCATGTAAGCCTAGTTCATTGTCCACATGGAATGCAACAGAGAATGAACACTTGGTTTAATATAACTCAAAAAGTCAATTGTTAACTGAATAACCTCCATGCTCTTCCTGCTTTGGATGATCTTACCTTATCAATTATATACAGATGCCTTTGATTTAATAGCTTATGCCAGATCTCCTTATCTTCTCTTAGGGAGTACCTTAGCATTAATTCATATCTTCTCTTATACCCATCTGAAACCCTCCTGGGATTCCTCTCACTTTTCTTTAACTTTTCAGTCTTATTCTCCTAAACAGCCCCATACAGCAAGCTGCTCTTTCAAGATTTCACATAAGCCAGAAGCTACTTCGTCTCTATTGCTGCTTACAGGACCACAGAGCTTCCTTGTGACCACTGTTCATGCCGGCAGTATGTTACATTGTTCTGGTTAATCAACACTACTTCACACCAACAGATCACAAAAGAATTGCTTGG
>SJXQ01008140.1:211329-238705 GCA_006408695.1 Aepyceros melampus
ACGCCAGGCCTCCCTGTCCATCACCAACTCCCGGAGTTCACTCAGACTCACGTCCATTGAGTCTGTGATGCCATCCAGCCATCTCATCCTCGGTCGTCCCTTTCTCCTCCTGCCCCCAATCCCTCCCAGCATCAGGGTCTTTTCCAATGAGTCAACTCTTCGCATAAGGTGCCCAAAGTACTGGAGCTTCAGTTTTAGCATCATTCCTTCCAAAGAAATCCCAGGGTTGATCTCCCTCAGAATGGACTGGTTGGATCTCCTTGCAGTCCAAGGGACTCTCAAGAGTCTTCTCCAACACCACAGTTCAAAAGCATCAATTCTTCTGCCCTCAGCCTTCTTCACAGTCCAACTCTCACATCCATACATGACCACAGGAAAAACCATAGCCTTGACTAGACGGACCTTAGTCGGCAAAGTAATGTCTCTGCTTTTGAATATACTATCTGGTTGGTCATAACTTTTCTTCCAAGGAGTAAGCGCCTTTTAATTTCATGGCTGCACATACACCTAAGTACCTTTTCTCTCAAAGAGTGACAAGGTGTTATCGACAATGAACCTGAAAGTATTTTCTCCCCTAGATCTTGTCAGGGCTAGTCCATCAGACTGGATTCTTTCTTTTACAATGGAGATTTTCCAAAGGTATTTCATTGTTAATCATATGCCTCACCCCAACATGGCTCTATTTTAAATTTTGCTTTTCAGTGCCTCCTACCTCCTAGATATGTGGCACACTTGTACCTGCCTAAAACTATCCACGGTAATTATTGCATTTGGTTCAACTTCTCTGACATATCATAGCCCCAATTTTAATATGCCAGAGACCCTCACTATTAACATGGCCATACTCAGTATGGGGTGGGAATGGAAAGAATAGGTAGGTGGAAAGCTTAGCATTAGTTGGATAGCTGTTTTCATTCTATGCTTTGTTCATGAGAGTTGGCTACAATCCCATGTAAGGCAACGTGTCTCTCTTCCATCCTACAAAGAATCATGCTCTTAAAGAGTAATTGCTGTTGATAGAAGTGCGGTCTATTGGTGCTTTAAAAAGACTGAAAAATCAATTAATCAGCTGTTGAGTAATATCTGTAAAGTGCTTTACTTTGTCTAAAATTACGGACTCTTGGCTAGCTACTTAAATAATTCAGTTTTACACCAATAATACCTGTACTTTTCTACCAAAATATGTCATACTGTGCATTTGTAACCTTAATTTTGGCATGAAGAATCAATACATAGAACTACAAAAAGTAAGTTTTAGTGTCTAGCTAGGTAAAACTCTGGACATAAGTAATCTATTTTTTCTTATGTCATTATAAAATATGTTTGTGATTTTTGTTTATTATTAAAGGAATCAGATAACAAAATGACTCCTTTTTTCTTAAGCTAGTAAACAAATGTATAATGAAAAGTGTATTTGTTTACATTAAGTTATTTAGTCCTACACTTATTACCCCTCAAGTTTAATGTGAATTAAAAACAAAACTATATAACTGGCATAATTAATTGCATAGAAGTATATTTCTATATACAAAAAGCAGATAGTTATTTATATATGGCTGGTGGTCTAGTTGCTAAGTTGTGTCCAACTCTTGTGACCCCATGGACTCTAGCTTGCCAGTTTCCTCTGTCCATGGGCTTCTCCAGGCAAGACTACTGGAGTGGATTGCCATTTCCTTCTCCAGGGGATCTTCCCAACCCAGGAATCGAACCTGGGTCTCCTGTCTTGCAGGCAGATTCCTTACTCACTGAGCTAGGAGGAAAGATTATATTTGGCTAATACAACATAATTCTTCAGGACGAACTGATTAATAATAGCTATATTTACCCCCAGTTTCACAAAGGGCATTGTATTTCAGAGATTAATAGGAGTATTAATAGGATAACTAATTTGTTAGCACCTGCCCTTATTTAGTTATAATTATTTAGTTTCAGATAATAAAACATTTACATTTCTTAAAGACAAATATTTCATTTTAAATCTAGAGAACAAAATCTAGAATAGTTGTGTATAATGCTTTTAAAATGACACTGAAGAACAAATAAAATCAGACTCAGGTGTTTCCAAAATCTTAAGCAAAATCTAAATACAAAATTCAGATTGACTTTTTTTCATACACAATGAATATTAAGATATTTAAGATTAAATGAAACATTCAAACTGCTTCATTTCAAGAAATCTGAGATTGTAAATACATGATTTAGTGCCATAATTTTGGTCAAGCAAAACCTGCTTTTTAAGACAATATAAACTTTAATATTTTAAAAATCAAAGTGAATTTATTTGAAAGGTTAAAATTCAAAATGAGTCTCAGAAAGGCAATGAGTCAAAATAACAAATAAAAAACAGTCAGGGGAACAGCTGGTACCCAAGTATATACTAAGAGTCCAGAGCTCAATAAAGAGTAACAGATAAAATCCAAGAATTGTTAAGATTCAGTTTCTTTTCAATGCAATGACCAATCTGGTTCCCTGCTTTCATTAATGTCTAACTTCACCACTGAGTACAATTTGATTCCCATGTCTTATTCCAGTCCTAGACTATAAATAGCATTATTTATAGTCAAGGGTTCTAAGGAATCAGAAACCCAGTGGTATGACAACACGCCAGATTCCTCTCCTCCCCTAATAACTCAAAGCCAAGCTTGAGTACACAGTTTCTCACTGTCTTTCTTGACAAAAGCAAGCCACTTTGAGTCTTGTTCAAGAAACTTGGCCTCATTTATAAACTTTAATGAGTACTTAATTTTTTTTTTTAATAAAATTGCAGTCCTGCTTTGCTTTCTTTATAGATGAGGACATTGTCTCTGAACCTGGTCCTTAGGATTTTGGGTTATTGTTACCAATTACAAGATAGAGTTGCCAGATATCACACAGTACACTCAGTTAAGTTTGAATTCGGATAAACAATGGAATATATTCTTTTAGTATAAGTATGTCCCAAATGTTTTTTATGCTAAAATTTTTTGTTGTTTATCTGAAAGTCAAATCTAACTGGGTATTTTTACTTGCTGAACCTACTCTCAGGCCTTCATGGCATTAGCATCCAGTTTAGTCCTCAGGTTATTACTAGAACTCACTTGGTGGGCCAGTCAACTAGAGCCAGCTAACATCCCCTGAATATTGTCGTCAGTATTATACTGTATCTCTAGAAAACTAGAAGCTTCTCTTGGGACCTTCTGTGTTTATCTATCCTACTATAGTCCTCGCCTGACAGAACTTTATTTCAAAAGTACTTTAAATTGCTGTAGTAAATAACTCTGATGGTCTTTCTAACATGGGCAATTGATAAAGCTTTCAAATTAATAATAAAAAGTTGTTTGAAGAATTTATCTTAAAAATAGGGTTATATGGATTATTATAAGCTATTATATGAAGATATGACTTTGGTCTAATTTTGCCTGTGTTCCTTGCCCTTGCCAGCTTAAATCTCAGGGGTACGGAAGTATTATATTACAGTTTAATATAGTTATGTGCTGTAAGCCATGAAATTAAAAGACACTTACACCTTGGAGGAAAGTTATGACCAACCTAGATAGCATTTTGAAAAGCAGAGACATTACTTTGCTGACTAAGGTCCGTCTAGTCAAGGCTATGGTTTTTCCTGTGGTCATGTATGGATCTGAGAGTTGCACTGTGAAGAAAGCTGAGCGCCGAAGAGTTGATGCTTTTGCACTGTGGTGTTGGAGAAGACTCTTGAGAATCCCTTGGACTGCAAGGAGATCCAACCAGTCCATTCTAAAGGAGATCAGTCCTGGGTGTTCATTGGAAGGAATGATGCTGAAGCTGAAACTCCAGTACTTTGGCCACCTCATGCAGAGTTGACTCATTTGAAAAGACTGATGCTGGGAGGGATTGGGGGCAGGAGGAGAAGGGGACGCCAGAGGATGAGATGGCTGGATGACATCACCGACTCAATGGATGTGAGTCTGAGTGAATTCTGGGAGTTGGTGATGGACAGGGAGGCTTGGCGTGCTGCAATATATGGGGTTGCAAAGAGTTGGACAGGACTGAGCAACTGAAATGAACTGAACTGAACTGTAACCAAAACAAGAATATTGCATAATTTTTTTGGTTGCAGTACTTCAGTAAAATTGTGCTAAAAGTGACAGAAGTTTCAGATAAAGGAAACAAAAACCTTATTTGTCCTGTTTAGGACATCTGAGAACAGATTTAAATACACACAGATGTATGCATGAAAACTAGATCACATATGGAGTGATAGCTATCAAACAGAGTTTAATTTCAGCCTATAATGTCCATGCTAATTTAAGCATCAATTTATTAGAGATAATTAAATAATAAATTATAGATTCTTTGGGAAGACTGAACAAATATAATCTGCTTACCTTCTTGGAATGACTACCAAAGACACACCGTTCGATCCCACCACAGAGGCGGGCAGTAGCACTGCCACTGTTAGGAAGCTGCACATCCAGAATCACATCCTCACTGCCAACATCCGGAGCCTGACATAGGAGGGCTGCATAATGAGGAAGCTCTGGCTGCTATAGGTGCCATTTCCATAACTACATCCACTTATAAACCACACTGGTAAAATAGATGTCCCACATAATGCCTCTTGACACTCAATACTGGATACTGAAGCCACTGTTCATTTGCTTTAGTAAACTAAACAACACCTTCTTATCTGCACTTGCCAGCAGAAATGGTATTTGCATCAAAAGTTGGTTTCTTCTCACATCCATTTAACAATATCATGTAAGGATAGTCTTTTTTTTTTAATTTAAATTTATTTATTTTAATTGGAGGCTAATTGCTTTACAATATTGTATTGATTCTACCACACATCAACATGAATCTGCCATGGGCATACACGTGTTGCCCATCCTGAACCCCCCTCCCACCTCCCTCCCCACCAGTCTTATTGCCTGAATTTAAATCCCATTTGGAACCCCAGTTCCAGAGGTCTGGGAACTGCAGTCTGTAGTTTTCCATCTAAATGCAGAAGATACTAGAAGGAAAGTAGAATACTTATTGAATGCCAGTCTACTATATCCATACAGGACGCCATAATATTTTTTAAACCTGAACCATATGTTTGTGTCATATCCAACAGCCACCAGACTACAAAATGATGACATTAAATAAAATAATTTTAAGTTATGGTATATTAAACTTAATTGGTTGTGACAAATGCCGAAAAGAAATGCAGATTGGAAATTTAAAGCTTCAAGAACTGCTTAGGTGCATAGATAAGCGATAGGTTTTTTACTGCAAACTTCACTTTCACTTTTCACTTTCATACATTGGAGAAGGCAATGGCAACCCACTCCAGTGTTCTTGCCTGGAGAATCCCAGGGACGGGGGAGCCTGGTGGGCTGCTGTCTCTGGGGTCACACAGAGTCGGATACGACTGAAGTGACTTAGCAGCAACAGCAGCAAGGATGTTTTAGATTTTGTGTTTATAATCTTTTGAGATCAATGTTCAGGACAGCATCTCTCAACTCACGTGTGAGTGCATGCTCAGTCTCTCAGTCATGTCCGATGCTTTGCAACACCATGGACTGTAGCCTGCCAGGATCCTCTGTCCATGGAGTTTCCAGGCAAGAATACTGGAGTGGGTTGCCCTTTCCTACTCCAGGGGATCTTCCTGACCCAGAGATTAGACCGAGCCCACGTCTCTTGCATCTGCTGCACTGGCAGGTGGATTCTTTACCACTGTGCCAAGTCTGTAATCACTTCAAGAACTTTAAACAAAATGCCAATGTTCAGGCTACTTTGATTTATTCAGTCAGAATTTCTGTGTGCTTAAAGATTCATGGGTTAATCTAATGTACATCCAGCTTGAGCATCACTTGCTTCACAGGAAAATCAGTCCTTCTGGAGACACATCTCTGTTAACTAAAAACATAAAGGCTGTTGAACCCATGGGTCTCATCTAGAATAGTATTTATTATGATTATTAAAAATGGAGTGTATATAGAGATGTAGGTTTTATTTCTAGGTACATTATCACTAGGTTACAAATGAGAGGCTACATAGAGTATTTTATGATCACAGATTAGACTTGATTTGGAATTAACTTCAGAAATGGAAATTCTGATTTTGCATGGACTAATATATCTATTGCTTTAGATGAAAAGCATTACATTTTGTGGAAAAAACAAACTTTGTTTAAAATTATTTCCTTAAAATAATTCTGTGATTTAAGAAAAAAGTGACCATATATCACTAATAAAATATAATCTGTTAAAATTGGCTATATAAAGCTGTGTAGTCTCATGGTCATTTTTTATTATCACATATGAAATATAAATACATATTTTAAAATTATGGCACAGTACAAGAAAATTGTTAACATTTTGTAAAAATTAAATATTAATTCTTCTAAAATTCAACATTTAGCATGGTGTTGCATGATATAAACATCTAATAAACTGTTTTTTAGTAGATTCATATTAGAATTATGCAGCAAGGGAAAAGAAAATCACTTCCAGGAGAGTAAAAGCACATTACTCATCTTCTTGAAATTCTCTTTACATAAACCAAGGCACATTTCTACACAGTATTAAGTAGTTTTCTGGGGTGGAGTTGCATTCCTTGTATTTTTCTACATCCATCATCATTTATCAAATGTCCCAACTTGGATTTTGGAAATATTGATCATACACATTGCTTAATAAACCTTTCAAACTTTATGAGTAAATAAGCAAAAAGAGAAAAGATTGCAAATTGTGAAATTAAGGGGATGGTACAGTGATGAAAGCTAAAAGAATATCAGTGTACTGGATCTAAATAATCTCTTCAGTGATTTATAATTTTAAAGAAAACAATTAGAAATAATCCAAACCCCATGTTTTTCTTAAAGATTTGGCTTATTCTTATTTTCATCCATTTTTTTAATGCACAAACCTGAAATTTTTAACAGCCTAATTTAAAAAGTACCTACTTTTCTACCTAGTTTGATCTAGTCAACAGGATTCCTCATGCCAAAAACAAATATGCTTTAGTATTGACAAGTAGGGGCTTCCTGGGTAGCTCAGCTGGTAAAGAATCCACCTACAATTCAGGAGACCCCAGTTCAATTCATGGATTGGGAAATTCCCCTAGAGAAGGGATAGGCTATCCACTCTGGTATTCTTGGGCTTCCCTGGTGGTTTGGATGGTAAAGAATGCACCTCAATGTGGAAGACCTGGGTTCGATATTTGGGTTGGGATGATCCCCTGGAGGAGGGCATAGCAACCCACTCCAGTATTCTTGCCTGGAGAAACCCCATGGATGGAAGAACCTGGTAGGCTACATTCCATGGGGTGGCAAAGAGTCAGACATGACTAAACACTGCACAGCAGCATTCGCAAGTAAGTCTATTTGAGCTTTGATGATTTATCGGCTTTTGTCACTATGTTCTTATTCCCCCTGAAAAATATTTACAATATTTAGGTATTTGGACAATTTTGATTACATTCTCTCCCCTTTATACTACTCTATGTAAACAAGTCACTGATATGAAACAAATTTTCCAGAAGACATTGTGGGTTGTGTTGCTCAATATCCACTCAGCTCCCTTCTAGCATGCCATTCTAAATATGGGCAGTGTTTGAAAAACAAAAAGTAAATGTAAGAGACTCCTTTGCAGCACTGTTTTAGAATCTTCCAAACAGAAACTCTAGTAGAGAATTAGGAGAAGGAACAACTTGAGCTACAGGAGTAGATAGGTACAATATGTGAATATGTAAGAGCAGGCATTTTGTTATATGACAGCTCAAGCAGAGATTCTAGCATCTGGTTCTTGTTGTCATAGATGCCAAGTGGCATGAGCCGAGGCCTGTATGGCTTCCACCAGAACAGCCTTACAGTTGAATGCTTACCTTGGCTGCCTTTGTCCTAGGCTGCATCTAGCCACTCTCCCACCCTAGCTACTTTAAAGTTGTTATCAGTCACACAATATGTTCTGATAAATCTTTTTGTGCTTAAAATAGTTGAGCACAAAATTAACCCAGTTAAAATGGATTTTGTTGTCTTCTTGCTACTGCTAAGTCATTTCAGTCGTGTCCAACTCTGTGCGACCCCATAGACAGCAGCCCGCCAGGCTCCCCCGTCCCTGAGATTCTCCAGGCCAGAGCACTGGAGTGGGTTGCCATTTCCCTCTCCAATGCATAGAAGTGAAAGTGAAGTCGCTCAGTCATGTCCGACTCTTAGCAACCTCATGGACTGCAGCCCACCAGGCTCCTCCGTCCATGGGATTTTCCCAGCAAGAGTACTGGAGTGGGGTGCCATTGCCTTTTCCAGTTGTATTCTTACTGAAATGCTATCCAAAGAATCTGCTAAAGATGTTTGGTAGCAATTCATACTTAAACACTTTGGGAAACTGAGAAGATGGCACAGCAAAAAAGGCAGTACAATGACTCTGAAATATGGTCTAGAAGGAGCTGCATTTTGACCTGCGATATCTCAACAGAAATTTCTCCCATCAACTTCATTGTCTTACAGGAGTTTCTGTCTTTAAGTGACCTCACTCACAAAATTTTCCTTGGTTGTGTGTTCAACCTTAACTAAAAATAAGCATGCAGTTTTTTCAGCACTGTTTACTTGACAATAGACAGGATTTGAAGTCTCTTTGCCTCAAGTTTTTTCAGTCAGTGAGTGGAATCACCCACAGTTTATTCGTTTATTCAGTTTAATCCCAATAAGAAACTTAGCTTCTGATTATAATTTGATTTGACTCCATATGTTGGGCTAGGTGCCTACATAAATCCCCTTGCTTTAGGACCTAGTTTCTCTAAAACTAAGTCTCTTTCTCTATTTTCTTAGAGAAAATAGAAATTATATTATTTTCTCTTTTGGCCACTGAGGCTCTGTTTTACAAAAGTTGACTCATATATCTTATGCTATCATTTTTATAGAGCAAATTTTTTTAAATAGAAATAACTGTTATTTCAGTTGAAACAATGAGTTTAGTTGTTAGTTGCCAATGTAATATAATAAAATGGCAAATTATCTGTGTATAAGCATGATTTGCATAAATGCTTGGCAACTCTTGATAAGGGGCATGATCATACTTACTTAGCTCGATATAATCAGTGATTCTCTCTACATATCTCCCCAGCTCAGATTTCCATACATAAAAATAATCCAAGCTTTTACTGGACAATTAATCTATCAAGTCAACCTGATCCTATTATGGCTATGATTGCATTATATTTGTTAGTAGCAGTAAATATAAAATAAGACAAGATAGTTTATCACTGTAAAATTATAGTGATAGGAGCTAAAGCTATCCTAAAAATAATACAGTATACATGTATACGGGGTTTAAAAGATATAGAAACTAATGAGACATCACAATTTCCCTCTGCCAATCTTGCCTCACCACATCTCAGTACATATAATCTCTGCATCTTTAGTTAGATTATATTAGTAAAAGGCAGCTTTCCTTTTCATAGTCTTTATTATTCTAGCTGTAGCAAACAAACTGAAGAGGACAGAATATTGAAATATTACATGGTTACTCTGTTGACTTCCTTGGCAAATGCTATCCCAAACTTGATGTCTTGTAACCCTGGAGATACATGTCTTCTAGTGGTATTGGGGTTGGAAAACCACGCCTGGCGTAATAAGATCAAGTATGATCAGTGTGATTGTGACATTCTGGCCCAGCTTCACTCAAGGTCTTGTATGACAAGACTCTACAATCTCAGTTAAAATTGAAAACCACAGCTTAATGAATTTTTATTTTAATACTTAGAAAGAACATGATCCTTGGAGTAGTATTATCTGTACACTCACAAGGAAGTCATTAAAGTTACTTTTTGATGAGAAGTTAAAATATTTAGGAATGTTTTTATTTTGGAAGAATGTACTCCTAATCTAATTATAAGACTATGTTGCTAAAATCATGACTGGGTACCAGGTAGTTCCTACATGTCAGTATCTATTCTGATAACTGTTAGACAGGAGAATGTATTAAAGGAGGCCAGAAGATATTTTCGCTTCACTTCCAAATCTGTGAGAACATACCTAATTTCAATCTAGCATCCTAACTTTAAGAGATTTTAAGAGGTAAATTTACAGTTTGGCACATCTCTGGAACTGGCAGGCAGTCTCAAGGAGGGTAATAGTGAGACTGATCAAATTAATATGCAGTTTTCACACAAGTTGTTGTTGTTCCAGTTGCTCCATCATGTCTGACTCTTTGCAACCCCATGGACCACAGTACACCAGGCTTCCCTGTCCACCATTTCCTGGAACTTGCTCAAACTCATGTCCATTGAGTTACTTATGCCATCCAACCATCTAGTCCTCTGTCATCTCCTCCTCCTGCCTTCAGACTTTCCCAGCTTTGGATTCTTTTCTAATGAGTTGGCTCTTCACATCAGATGGCCAAAGTTTTGGAGCTTCAGCTTCAACATCAGTCCTTTTAATGAATATTCAGGATTGATTTCCTTTATGATTAACTGGTTTGATCTCCTTGCAGTCCAAGGGACTCTGAAGAGTCTTCTCCAACACAACAGCTCAAAAGCATCAATTCTTTGATATTCAGTCTTCTTTATGGTCCAACACTCATATCCATACATGACTACTGGAAAAATAAATTTTCACACAAGTAGTATTAATATCTATAGATTAAGACTAGCCCCTAGGCTACAATGTGCATGAGTCTATATAATGATCATTGTTAACATCAGTGAAGATTCAGAATTTGGAACCAAACAATTTGCATTCCAGAAGCATCTGCCAAATGTGAAGTCCATACAAAGGAACATGCAAGCAATGATAATATGACTTAGGAATTTACTACTTTTTGTAGAATAAAAATGTGAGAGGTCTGAAATATTACATTAGAATCAAGTATGCATGTAAGACCAGGTGAATAACAATAGTATTGTGCTGGAGGTCTGAAAATGTAATTTTCAGTGTTTTGAAAAGCTAGTGGAGGTGATGGAATTCCAGTTGAGCTGTTTCAAATCCTGAAAGATGATGCTGTGAAAGTGTTGCACTCAATATGCCAGCAAATTTGGAAAACTCAGCAGTGGCCACAGGACTGGAAAAGGTCAGTTTTCATTCCAATTCCAAAGAGAGGCAATGCCAAACAATGCTCAAACGACCGCACAATTGCACTCATCTCACATGCTAGTAAGTTCAGTTCAGTTCAGTCGCTCAGTTGTGTCCGACTTTTTGCAACCCCATGAATCGCAGCATGCCAGGCCTCCCTGTCCATCACCATCTCCCAGAGTTCACTCAGACTCACATCCATCAAGTCTGTGATGCCATCCAGCTATCTCATCCTCTGTCGTCCCCTTCTCCTCCTGCCCCGAATCCCTCCCAGCATCAGAGTCTTTTCCAGTGAGTCAACTCTTCACATGAGTTGGCCAAAGTATTGGAGTTTCAGCTTTACCATCAGTCCTTCCAAAGAACACCCAGGGCTGATCTTTAGAATAGACTGGTTGGATTTCCTTGCAGTCCAAGGGACTCTCAGGAGTCTTCTCCAACACCAAAGTTCAAAAACCATCAATTTTTCAGAGCTTAGCTTTCTTCACCGTCCAACTCTCACATCCGTACATGACCAATGGAAAAACCATAGCCTTGACTAGACAGACCTTAGTCGGCAAAGTAATGTCTCTGCTTTTGAATATGCTATCTAGGTTGGTCATAACTTTTCTTCCAAGGAGTAAGCGTCTTTTAATTTCATGGTGCAGTCACCATCTACAGTGATTTTGGAGCCCCAAAAATAAAGTCTGACACTGTTTCCACTGTTTCCCCATCTATTTCCTGTGAAGTGATGGGACTAGATGCCATAATGTTAGTTTTCTGAATGTTGAGCTTTAAGCCAACTTTTTAACTCTCCTTTCACTTTCAAGAGGGTTTTGAGTTCCTCTTCACTTTCTGCCATAAGGGTGGTATAATCTGCATATCTGAGCTTATTGATATTTCTCCTGGCAATCTTGACTCCAGCTTGTGCTTCTTCCAGCCCAGCATTTCTCGTGATAGACTCTGCATGTAAGTTAAATAAGCAGGGTGACAATATACAGCCTTGGAACCAGGCTGTTTTTCCTATTTGGAGCCAGTCTGTTGTTCCATGTCCAGTTCTAACTGTTGCTTCCTGACCTGCATATAGGTTTCTCAAGAGGCAGGTCAGCTGGTCTTGTATTCCCATCTCTTTCAGAATTTTCCACAGTTTATTGTGATCCACACAGTCAAAGGTTTTGGCATAGTCAATAAAGCAGAAATAGATGTTTTTCTGGAACTCTGTTGCTTTTTCAATGATCCAGTGGATGTTGACAATTTGATCTCTGGTTCCTCTGCCTTTTCTAAAACCAGCTTGAACATCTGGAAGTATACGGTTCACGTATTGGTAACAGTGCTAGGAAACCCTAAGAGTTCACACTCTGTTAAGTCCATAACCTGAGCCTATAATTCAAGATCATCAATTTAATTGCTTTGACAGTTTAACATTCTTAACAAATGAATGTTAAAAAGTAATCAAACTTCAAACTCTTCAATATACTTATTTCTTTTTTTAAATATAAAGTGGATTCAGTATACTTCTAAGTATGTATATTAGTCAGAGAGCCTGTTTATGTTTCAGAGTATTTTTCATTAGCTCACTACAAGTAAAATACAGTGAGTTATAGATAATTCTTACATATTATATAACATGAATACACTCTCAGTATCAAGTACTTACTGGCTAGCAACAATAAATTGGAAAGTAATAAGCAGGCCATCAACAAGGCTGTATTTTATTGCGTAAATTTACTCAAGGATGTTCTCACCATGAAAGAAAAAATTTAAAAATAAAACTACAACAATCCAAGAGTAATTAAGCTCAAACAAGATATAGAACAAATAGAAAACCAATTTTGAACCGCAGTTCCCCCCGGCATATAGAATAGGCTGTAAATGGATTTTTTTAAATAAGCATCTAAAAATTTTTTATTTAAAGAAAAGAACTACTTCAGAACTGAAGAGATATTGCAGGGACAACTGGATAAAGATACGTGTCTCTGTTCTAGGACACTCAGATGTGTTAAGAATGACTATTTAGAATGTGCCTATTTAGTATGTTTGGGTATGAAAGTGAGATATCAAGATAGTGTATATAAAGGTTATCACATAAAATTGCTAAATAAAAATAGCGTACAACTATTCTACTTCTGTCATGGAGTTGGTCAAATAAATTCATTTTTTTCTGTTATTATTTTATCATATACATACATGTTATTTTAAAATATTTTTAAATTAGACACCAGTCTGTGTGTAAGGGTATTTCATCACAAGATAAATGCTGTATATCCAGTACCATCAGTTCATGGTAAATAGATGGGGAAAAAGTAGAAACAGTGACAGATTTTATTTTCTTGGGCTCCAAAGTCAGGTGACTGCTACCAGGAAATTAAAAGATGCTTGTTCCTTGGAAGAAAAGCTATGATGAAACTAGACAGTGTATTAAAAAGCAGAGACATCATCACTTTGCTGACAAAGGTCCATCTAGTCAAAGCTGTGGTTTTTCCAGTAGTCATGTACAGATGTGAAAGTTGGGCCATAAAGAAGACTGAGCACAGAAGAATTTATGCTTTTGAACTGTGGTGCTGGAGAAGACTCTTGAGAGTCACTTCAACATCAAGCTGATCAAACTAGTCAACATTAAATGAAATCAACCTTGAATATTCATCAGAAGGACTGGTGCTGAAGATGAAGCTCCAATACTTTGGTCACCTGGTGGAAAGAGCCACATCATTGAAAAAGACCCTGATGCTGGGAAAGATTGAGGCAAGAGAAAGAAGCAACAGAGCATAATATGATTGAATGGCATCACTGACTCAATGGACATGAGTTTGAGCAAACTCTGGGAAATAGCGAAGGACAGGAAAGCCTGATGTGCTGCAGTTCATCGGATCATAAAGAGTCGGACATGACTTAGTGACTGAACAGCAACATCTCAGTATGGTTTGATAGTATTCAAGTAGTAAAAAATATATTTTCATCTCTAAGAGACTTTCAAAATAAAGTATTATATAACATGAAGCACTCAAAATGAGAAAGAAAGGCTTGACAGAGAGATGTAATCATAAGCTTGAGGATAAAATGACTTTGCTGAGGGATCAGAAAAGCTGTGAGATAGAGGAATGTCCAATAAGTGGATTCTTCTGCAGGATACTTAAAAGGAGATATAATTAGTGGTATGAAATACCAGGATATGATTACCTGGTATGATGATATGAAATACCAAGAACATGACTCTAAGAAAATAGGACTTTTATAAACAGGCAGAAAGCTGCTTATAATTACTATGACCAATATATATGCCATGAGTTGTAAAATATCTGCCCCTGTTGAAAGTTGTATCCTATAGATGGCATCAACCTTATAAATTTATAAAGTATCCCTTTGAGCTAGAATGGGAAAAAAAAAAAAAAAGCTTCAGACGATATACCCTGGTTCTCAATTGCTTCAGTTTAGAATGTGATTATTTTAACAAATTAAACTGTCTTGGATAATCTAGATTCTCTTATTTACAGATCAGGAACACCTGGAAATATTATAGTGCATATGCGCTGTGTGCTCATTCATGTCTGACTCTCTGTGACCCCACGGAGCCCACCAGACTCCTCTGCCAGTGGAACTTTCCAGGCAAGCATACTGGAGTAGCTGCAATTTCCTCCTCCAGGAGATCTTCTCGATGCGGAGATAGAACCTGTGCCTGGCGTTTCCTGCGTTGGCCACAGATTCTTTACCACTGCACTATGTGGAAAGCTCAGAAACTGTGTGTGAGTGTGTGTGGGTGTGTGTGGTGTGTGTGTCTTTGTGCGCAGTATGTTCATCTCTGCAACCCTTTGGACTATAACACACCAGACTCCTCTGTCCCTGGGATTTTTCAGGCAAGAATGCTGAAATGGATGTCCATTTCCTCCTCCAGGGGATCTTCCTGACCCAGGGATCAAATCCATGTACCCTGCATCTCCTGCAATGCAGGCAGATTCTTTACATGGTGAGGCTTCAGGGGAGCCTCAGTTCAGTTCAGTCGCTCAGTCGTGTCCGACTCTTTGCGACCCCATGAATCGCAGCACGCCAGACCTCCCTGTCCATCACCAACTCCCGGAGTTCACTCAGACTCACGTCCATCGAGTCCGTGATGCCATCCAGCCATCTCATCCTCGGTCGTTCCCTTCTCCTCCTGCCTCCAATCCCTCCCAGCATCAGAGTCTTTTCCAATGAGTCAACTCTTCACATACCTCAGAATAATTATAAGACTCACCTAAACACAGTTAGGATTAAGTATTAAGGTTAGATGTTAGTATTTCTGCCTCCTAATTTAGAGATCTTTTTCAGTTCAGTTCAGTTCAGTCGCTCAGTCGTGTCCGACTCTTTGCGATCCCATGAATCGCAGCACGCCAGGCCTCCCTGTCCATCACCAACTCCCGGAGTTCACTCAGACTCACGTCCATTGACTCCGTGATGCCATCCAGCCATCATCCTCGGTCGTCCCCTTCTCCTCCTGCCCCCAATCCCTCCAAGCATCAGGGTCTTTTCCAATGAGTCAACTCTTCGCATGAGGTGGCCAAAGGACTGGAGCTTCAGTTTTAGCATCATTCCTTCCAAAGACATCCCAGGGTTGATCTCCTTCAGAATGGACTGGTTGGATCTCCTTGCAGTCCAGGGGACTCTCAAGAGTCTTCTCCAACACCACAGTTCAAAAGCATCAATTCTTCAGTGCTCAGCCTTCTTCACAGTCCAACTCTCACATCCATACGTGACCACAGGAAAAACTATAGCCTTGACTAGACGGACCTTAGTCGGCAAAGTAATGTCTCTCCTTTTGAATATACTATCTAGNTTCAACTTCCTACTTTTGCATTCCAGTCCCCTATAATGAAAAGGACCTCTTTTTTTGGGGTCTTAGTTCTAAAAGATCTTGTAGGTCATCATAAAACCATTCAACTTCAGCTTCTTCAGTGTTATTTGTTGGGGCATAGACTTGGATAACTGTGATATTGAATGGTTTGCCTGGAAACAAACAGAGATCATTCTGTCGTTTTTGAGATTGCATCCAAGTACTGCATTTTGGACTCTTCTGTTGACCATGATGGCTACTCCATTTCTTCTGAGGGATTCCTGCCCACAGTAGTAGATCTAATGGTGATCTGAGTTAAATTCACCCATTCCAGTCCATTTTAGTTCGCTGATTCCTAGAATGTCGACATTCACTCTTGCCATCTCCTGTTTGACCACTTCCAATTTGCCTTGATTCATGGACCTGACATTCCAGGTTCCTATGCAATATTTCTCTTTGCAGCATCAGACCTTGCTTCTATCACCAGTCACATCCACAGCTGGGAATTGTTTTTGCTTTGACTTCATCCCTTCATTGTTTCTGGAGTTATTTCTCCACTGATCTCCAGTAGCATATTGAGAACCTACTGACCTGGGGAGTTCCTCTTTAAGTATCCTATCATTTTGCCTTTTCATACTGTTCATGGGGTTCTCAAGACAAGAATGCTGAAGTGGCTTGCCATTCCCTTCTCCAGTGGACCACGTTCTGTCAGCTCTCTCCACCATGACTCGCCCATCTTGGGTTGCCCCGCGGGCATGGGTTGGTTTCATTGAGTTAGACAAGGGTGTGGTCCTAGTGTGATTAGATTGACTAGTTTTCTGTGAGTATGAGAGTCAGACACGACTGAGGGACTGAAATGAACTGATGGTTTCAGTGTGTCTGCCCTCTGATGCCCTCTTGCAATAGCTACCATCTTACTTGGGTTCTCTTATCTTGGGCATGGGGTATCTCTTCACAGCTGTTCCAACAAAGTACAGCTGCTGCTCCTTACCTTGGACGAGGGGTATCTCCTTACCGCCGCCCTTCTTGACCTTCAACGTGGGATGGCTCCTCTAGGCCCTCCTGTGCCACCATTATTCCACCTACCAAATAGTCATATAATAATTTGTATTTATTATCCTGAAAAAAGTTTGTTTAAATAAAGTATGGGCATTTATGGTCATTGCATGTTTAGTCACAATTTTAGCATATTGCTTTATAAGAAGATACTAAGCATTATTAAAAGATAATCTTCAAAAGTAAAATAATGACATACCAATATAAACTAAGTATATATCAAAGATGTACATTAGTACTTTAATTAAACCAGTAAAATGTTATAGCTATTTCAAAAGAGAATTCAAAGCAAACTACACTTACATAAATCAATTAGGAATGATCAAGTTAATTCGCAAATAGATGCAAAATGGGCTTTTCCCATATAGGATCAAGGAAAATCAATTGCTCTCCACTGGATGGAATTATTTTTTTGTCTGAAGGTAAGAATAGTTTACATTTCTACCAACTGCTTCTAACTCCGTTGTAAAATAGCTCAAAGAAAATAGTGTAAATGTCTTCAGTTCAGTTCAGTTCAGTTCAGTCTCTTAGTTGTGTCCAACTGTTTGCGACCCCATGAATCACAGCACGCCAGGCCTCCCTGTCGATCACCAACTCCCGGAGTTCAGCCAAACTCATGTCCATCAAGACAGTGATGCCATCCAACCATCTCATCCTCTGTCATCCCCTTCTCCTCCTGCCCCCAATCCCTCCCAGCATCAGAGTCTTTTCCAATAGCAGATAAATTGGAATGATATAATTTAAAGCCTTCACAGTTTTCCATTTGAAGACAGCCAATAACTTTTTGGCCCATTTCAAAGACTTTCACAATTTTTTATGACTTTGTTTACTAAATTGAGTAATTTGTCAAGACGCAGGGTAGAAAAAAGTACAATCTATCTCATCTTAAATTTACACTAAAAGTCAAACTTAAGAAAAAGTCAAGAATGACTGTAAATGTAGTATATAAACTTTATGCTTAAATACTGTAATTGTAAGGGAAAAATAATAACTAAATAGTTTTGCATAAGGGCTATAAAATTCTACATTTTGCTTTCAGTGATATGATTATGTTCATTTAGTGATTCTGGAAAAGGAAAATTTTTATTCACTTATATCTATATAAGTCCATTATTTTTATTTTAGCTTTTTTTCACAGTGATGAAGATTTTTGCATTCATTTCAAACACATCAAAAAAGAAACAAAATTTATTACTTGAGAAGAAGTGCATTAATTACTGAAATTAAAAGTATTTCATATAATTATGTTAATTTCTTATTGCAAGTTAGATTTTATTTAAAAGAAGTCCTTCACCAAGGTTTGGGGATTAGATTGCATTTAAGTGAGACTAACAAGAACACGTTTGCACATATTACTGTAGAAATAAATTAAAACTTCAAAAATACCAATATTTTTCAATTATAATCTATTATTACTAATCACAGATTTATCTATGCAAACATATTCCGTATGTATTCCTTGAATAAAATCTTTTATTTTCTGGTTAGCTCCTCCTAACTTTTATAAAATCATTTTCCACTCACAATCTATGTTGTAAAACCATCCACTCAGGCCACAGCTTTAGCTATACAGACTATGAGACATGGCGTTCTAATGAATTAATTTTCTTTCTTTTTCTTCTTTTACTCCTCTGCAGCATTTTTGTTCTAGAATGGCTTTTTCCTTCTGTGTTAGTTTGCTAGGACTGTTGTAGCAAAATCTACTCACTGGTTGTCTTAAACAGCAGAAATTATTTACTCATAGTTCTGGAGACTGAAAGTCCGAGATCAAGGTGTTAATTAGGTTTGGTTTTCCCCAAAGCCTGTTTCCCTTACTTGCAGGTGGCTACCTTCTTTCTGTATCCTCACAAGGCCTTTTTTCATACCACTGGTGTCATTTCCTCTTCTTATCAGGACACCAGTTTTATTGGATTAGAAACTACCCATATGACCTAATTTAACCTTGATTACCTCTCCAAAGGCCTTATCTCCAAATATAGTTACACTGAGAGTTAAAATTCCAAAATATGAACTTAAGAGGGACACAATCCAGTACAAAACAACCCCTTTGGTTCTTATTTTGTGTGCGCTCTATGTATATTATATATCTGACCCCATCTTCTCTTGTTTCTTATTGGAACTCCTGTTTTCTAAAAGTAAATATTTCATGTGCCTGTCTTTATCTTCCTCTCTTTTCCATACTCTCTTCACTTCTCTTTCATTCCTATGTCCCTGCTTTGGTCAATCTTATCACCCCTCACACTTTCTACAATAGTTCCAGTAATATTGATACCCTAATTTATATTTCTTGTTTTTTTTTTTTTTTGGTGAAATGTTATTAAATATTTGTATTTTAGTTACAGAAACATTATATAATACATTTAAAATATGCTGCTTTCTTCAAATACATTCCATTAAATGTTCTCACCTTTTATTCACAATCCTTGAAATCCTTTCTGTCTTTTTATATGGACCTGTTGCTTTATGTTTCCTTTGAACAGTGTCTGTGAACTGATCCCCTTTTTTTGTCTGCTTTATGCTTTGCTAAAGCTAGGGGAAGTCTGTTAATCCTGGTTTTTTGAGATAAAACAGTAATTTCCAGATATTGAACTGAAAACAGATCTTTAACTGTAAAGAAATACGGATGCCATTGTGTTACCCAATAAAATACCCTCTTTTTCTGCAGAAGCCTGAAATTTTATTGTTCAACCTTCTGTATCCATTAAGTGGGCTGACTTCACCACAGATTTGAAAGCGGGAAAAAAAAAAAGCATGGTCCATTCAGGAAATAGAGGGGATGTTTTGATGGCTATACCATATGAGTGGGGAAACAATAGAAGACGAAGACAGAAAGGAAAATATGGGCTTTGTGATGGTCTACTCTGAAATATATGCTAAACATTCCTACATTATTCAGAGTAGACAGTGCAGACCTATTGAAAGATTTTCAACAAGAGAGCAACATTTTTAGATTTTACCTTCAGCTATATCGTTCTGGTAGAAGGGTAATTAGTTTTTAAAAGGTGACATTTGTGGAAATAAGTAATAAGTTTTAAAAGGGTGACATTTGTAGAAATAGCAGCAAGTTAGAAACTACTCTGAGTATTTGCTTGAGAGTATGTATGTGAGATGCTGATGGATTCTTGATACAGTATATTTAACACTGGAGCTTTGGGACTAGGCTGGTGATTGACACATTAATGGCTTGATTGCTTGATCTTTCTAGGTTATATACACACATATACATATATGGATGGATGGATATACAGATAGAAACTAACGTACACTCCTCATTTCTTGTTTTATCTCTTTGATTGGGAATGGTTTTTTTGACCACATGTGACAACTCTTGAGCTCACCCCCTCATTTAATGTTGATGTTTCTATATTAAAATATAAGAAAACAAAACCTATTTTTAACACTATATAGCATGCATGTTGTAGGTCTTAAGTGAAATAATTATGAACACTTGAAACACATTTAAGTATATCTGGCTCAAATAAATCATTGAGATCATAGATCACAGCCAAAGCCCTTTATTTCCATCTTATATTTATGATATTATGAAAGTACAATTGTCTACATTGGCCAAAAAAACCCCACAGATAAACAAACTGTGATTTAGTCTTTGATAAAAATTAATAGAATTATGAATTCTAACTATTGGGATACTTGAAAATTAAATGATTGGGCTCTGTGAGTTTATCTTCATCTGGAAGATGAAGATGTGAACCTATGAAAAAGTGGAACTGTTACCTCAGAAGTTTTCAAATATGTGAAAAAAAATCTTTGTTTAAAAGAGGATGGTGAATTTTCATAGATAAAGTTGGTGCTTATCTGTTGTTGCTGTTGAATTGCTCAGTTGTGACTGACTCTTTGTGACCCCATGGATTGCAGCACGCCCGGCTTCCCCATCCCTCACCATCTCCTGGAGCTTTCTCAAACTCATGCCATTGAGTTGGTGTTGCCTATCTCATCCTCCGTTGTCCCCTTCTTCTCCTGCTTTCAATGTTTCCCAGAATCAGGGTATTTTCTAATGAATTGGTAATCATATCAGGTGGCAAAAGTATTGGAGCTTCGGCTTCAGCATCAGTCCTTCTAATGATTATTCAGGGTTGATTTCTTTTAGGATTGACTGATTTGATCTCCTTGCAGTAAAAGAGATTCTGAAAAGTCTTCATAACACCACAGTTCAAAGGCATCAGTTCTTCAGTGTCCAGCTTCTTTACAGTCCAACCCTCACATCCTTAATGTCTACTGGAAACACCATAGCTTTGACTATACAGATCTTTGTCAGCAAAGTGATGTCTCTGCTTTTTAATATGCTGTCTAGGTTTTTCATAGCTTTTCTTCCAAGGAGCAAGCATATTTTAATTTCATGGCTGCAGTCACCATCTGCAGTGATATTGGAGCCTCCCAAAATAAAGTATGTCACTGTTTCCATTATGTAGTTTTATATAATTTGCTTTTGCATTATGTGGGTTTAGAGAAAGGCACCAGTGAAGCAAAGAGGGAAATAGGGAAAGCTTAGGCTTGGAGAAAATGTAAGGTCAAGGAGATCTGCATAGCCAATTTTGGTGATTTTAAAACAACAACAAATCAATACCCTCATATTTTAACTTTACTGTGTCGGCTGCTAAATGGATGCAGCAAGTTAGCAGGAGATCTTGTGTTGCTTCAGATGCAGATTTAGAATCAAGGCAGTGAAAGTAAGGAGAGAGAGGAATGCAAAGATAAGGAGGCATTGTTCAACTGAGAAAATAAAAAGTGATAGATTTGATATGGAAGGTGAAGAAGGAGAGGTTGAGAGGGCCAAATAACTCCCAGGTTTCTGATTTTGTAACTAAAATAATTGGTTACCTTTATTTTACTGAGCATCTGCTGTGTGCCAAAACTATTCTAGATATTGGTGATAGTTTGGTGAAGTAGATAAGCCAAGTCTCTATTTTCATAGAAATTTTATTTTAGTGATAGAGACCAATTATAATCAAATAGGCAAAAAAAAAAGGTTCTTTTTAAGCAAAAATAAAGTTTGACAATGAGACAGCAATAAAATAAATGGGTATAAGAAAGAGCCATTTTCAGAAGAGAAGGAGGATGGCTCACTGAAAACATGACATCTGAGCCAATACTTGAGAGAAGTGAGAATATCAGTGAATGGTATTTCTATTACCTTTGGCCCAATTATAACCCTATCTGGACTTTGGGGCAGATTCCAATTCCAATTTCCAATATTCTTTTTTTTTTTTTACAATGCAACTGTGGAGCTACTTTCATCACTTGTTAAGCCAAGTTTTGAAACCAGTGCAGCTGGCAGGCTGTCTTAATGCTTTCTGTTACAGTATTGCTGGTAATGTCCTTTTCCAAACTTTTCATGCTGTTCTATACACATTTTATTTAAATCATGATCCCCAGGGATGGATAATCATTTCTTGAATTCCAGTAATGTTGAATCTCTAAAATAAGGAATCAGGGCATTAATCATTTCTCATCTCTCCCAATCACCACCATACAGGTGCGAGCTTAACTTAGTCTTACATTAAGATCACAAGCACGCTGCTAGTTTCTTCCTCTAGAGGTTTGTTCAGATTTTTAAAAACATCTTGTTGAAGATCTGAAATTTTCAGATGGTTCTGGCTGTGAATGAAAAAAAACAACAAACTTTTGTTGTAATATGTTTGTCCCTGCTACCCATTCAGTGATTTAAAGAGAATAAAGAGCAGTTACAGATAAATTTAAGTTTGTGTTCATGTTGTTATTGATGGGGTTAGGAGACATGTATAGTACATATATATGTGTGTTTTATTAATATATGCATATGTACATACACAATATTATCTATATATGTATATAAATTATAGATGGAATCACATGGATAGACAAATTCAAATCTTTCATATTCACGAAGTAGCTTGGGCTTCCCAGGTGGCTCTAGTGGTAAAAACCCACCTGCCAATGCAGGACTGACATAAGAGACGTGGGTTTGATCCCTGTGTCGGGAAGATCCCCTGGAGGAGGGCATGACAATCCATTTCAATATTCTTGCCTGGAGAATCCAATGGATAGGGGAGCCTGGCGGGCTACACTCCATGGTGTCGCAAAGAGCTGGACACAAATGAAGCTGCTTAGCACAGCAGAGCACAGCACAAGTAACTTTCATGAAAATTCCTGTATTTCATCTTATTTGAAGTTTATCAGTGAATTACTTAAAGTGATAGAAGTTGGCTTCTTTGACCCGAATTGCTCTTAAAACTAAAGACATAAAATTATCTAATATGATTGGACTCTGATAATACAAAGCAAAATTAGAGACCATATCGATACTACACGAATAATATTACTTCTCCTCCATTACTCTGCTATTTCTTCTGCCCCTCTCTCTTTTTTATGATCTAATGTTAATCAGGTCTGAGGATAATAATATTCTCAACAAAAGGATTTAGCACATACTAGAAAAATCTACATTCCAGGGATGAAAGCTGCTATAGAAAAAATTTAATTAATAATTTGCCCTGCTGTGCAAGGAATGCATCTATTTCTGAGCTCTATATAGCTCATTTATCTACACATTATGAATTAAAAAAATAAATGCTTAACATTCTAAACAGCTTTATTTCAGTTAGTGTACAAACCAGAAGAAAAGAACATTTACCAAGGAAAGTTTGTAACCACTTTTTTCTATTGTTACACACCATGAAGAATTCATCTTATAGTGGTTCAGACTTAGTACTTATTTACATACACATTTCTTTCATGCACATATACTTCTGCATGTTTATATAAACTCACACACCTTCATTCACATATTTTTAAAATATTTAAATGGAAATAAAAGGTTAATGAAATAGCCTTACTACAATTTGTTATTTATAATACTGTAATATTTTCTATTTCTTTCCACTCTTTTTGTTGCTAATGGGTTGTAACTCACAATTAGTAAAGTATTAGTGTTTCTTCCAGTCCAGTGTTTCTCACGATGTACTCTGCAGATAAGTTAAATAAGCAGGGTGACAATATACAGCCTTGACGTACTCCTTTTAACTGGAAGAAACACAAGCTGGAATCAAGATTGGCGGGAGAAATATCAATAACCTCAGATATGCAGATGACACCACCCTTATGGCAGAAAGTGAAGAGGAGCTAAAAAGCCTCTTGATGAAAGTGAAAGAGGAGAGTGAAAAAGTTGGCTTAAACTCAACATACTGAAAACGAAGATCATGGTATCTTGTCCCATCAGTTCATGGGAAATAGATGGGGAAACAGTAGAAACAGTGTCAGACTTTATATTTTTGGTCTCCAAACTCACTGCAGATGGTACTGCAGCCATGAAATTAAAGGACACTTACTCCTTGGAAGAAAAGTTATGACCAATCTAGATAGTATATTCAAAAGCAGAGACATTACTTTGCCAACTAAGTTCTGTCTAGTCAAGGCTATGGTTTTTCCTGTGGTCATGTATGGATGTGAGAGTTGGACTGTGAGGAAGGCTGAGCGCTGAAGAATCGATGCTTTTTAACTGTGGTGTTGGAGAAGACTCTTGAGAGTCCCTTGGACTGCAAGGAGATCCAACCAGTCCATTCTGAAGGAGATCAGCCCTGGGATTTCTTTGGAAGGAATGATGCTCAAGCTGAAGCTCCAGTACTTTGGCCACCTCATGCAAAGAGTTGACTCATTGGAAAAGACTCTGATGCTGGGAGGGATTGGGGGCAGGAGGAGAAGGGGACGACAGAGGATGAGATGGCTGGATGCCATTACGGACTCAATGGACGTGAGTCTGAGTGAACTCCGGGAGTTGGTGATGGACAGGGAGGCCTGATGAGCTGCGATTCATGAGGTCGTAAAGAGTCGGACACGACTGAGAGACTGAACTTAACTGAACTGAAAGTATTAGTGTACATTATATAATTTATATGAAAAAAATAATGGAAGAAAGATAAAGAAAAGAAGGGAGAGAAGGAAAGAAGAAAGGAAGAAAAACAGCTCTGAATACAAATACATGCTCTATAGTCTTATGAACATAAAAAAATATGGAAGAGTGTAAACAAAATTATTAATCTTGATTGCTTTGGAGAGGTAAGGATAGGAATTGAAAATGGAAAATATTTGAGGTCTCAGTATAAATGTTTTATTTACACAACTCTTTTCACTGGATTTCTCTAATATGTATATATATATTTATATTTATATTTATATTTATATATGTGTGAGTGTGTGCTGTTTTTGTTTTGTTTTAATTGATAAGTCATGTCCAACTCTTTTGTAACTCCATGTACTGTACCCCCCTGGACTGTAGCCTGTAATCTTCAGTCCATGGGATTTCCCAGACAAGAGTACTAGATGGGTTGCCATTTCCCTCTCCAGGGGATCTTCCTGACTCAGGAATCAAGCCTGTATCTCCTGCATTGGCAAGAAGATTCTTTACCACTAAGCTACCAGAGAATCCCCATGTGGTGTGTGTGTGTGTGTGTGTGTGTGTGTGTAGAGAGAGAGAGAGAGATGAGAGATAGTATTTTATATATACAGGGCATATGTATATACATATATGGAAATATGAAAAGTGCAATATTTATGTGTATGAAAGAGAAAGATTTTGAGGTAGAGACAAATACAGACAGAAATTTTTAGTGCTGAATTTAATATACTGTCATAGATTTAACATTATCACTTATTTTGCAAAAAGACAAAATCGTAATTAATGCCTTGACTTTTGTAAAGTTTAAAATACATCTCATGAAGCCACATAAGAGCAACCAACTTCCTGACAAAAATTTACTTGCCCCCCTCCCCCCACCCCGTGCAAAGAATCCAAGCCTGACCAAGGTGATCATAGGCTGTTTTGGTCATCTCACTTACGAGAATATATGCAAACAGTGTTTTCATGATTTGACCAAGAAAGGGCCCTAGAAACAGATTTACTAATCTCCTTGTAAGATTTTATTTTTTATTCCACCAGTGGAGAATTGACTAATTAAGATTTAATTTGAGTCATTTAATAGGTTTCACTCTAATTCATGCTTTTACCTCTGAAGGCTTTTTTGTTTATTTCCTTACAGAATTACAACTCTCCATCACTTATAAGGTTTTGCCAAAATACACAGAATGGTAAGAATTGAAAGCATCAAAGATACTTTAAAATTGTCTTGCACACCAAGATGATGACCATATTCATACTGAGAATTTCAAAATTCACAGAAATTAGTACATTGAATTAGAAATTTACATTGAATTAGTAAATTTATCAACTCCTTTCTATCTCCTGGGTGGAATCATTTATGTTAGCATAAAAATGCTTTTGATTCTTGATTTGGATGCTTACGTTACTGGATGGTAAATTAGCCAAGAAAGATAGTTAAAAGCATTTTTAAATTATTTATGTGTAGTTAAAAAGATATTTTGGAATATATTCTTTAGTTCCTTAATGATATGCTGCTATTTTCAAAGGCACCTCTTTCAGATAAGCACTGAGTGAGAGAGAAGCTGAATTGTGAATTAACTTGACAACACTCATTTCATTAATTTTCTTTCTAGAAATGTCACGAAAGCACAGAAGTAGAGACAGATTTGATCAATCGAGAAAGCTTCTTACTTTATAGATTTTTAATTACTTTAACCTAATATGTCTTTTATTCTTAGTAAAGTCAGTGTTCAAAGTGAACATTCCTACCCTTTTTGATAAAATTTCAAGTGAAAAGTTTAATCATACTACCTTAGTGTCAGAAAGCAAACATCATTTCATGTCACATTTAAATTGTGTCATATTCTTTAATAGTGTATTCTTTAATACTCTTGAATATTTAATAGTATATTCTTTTTAATATCATGTATAATATCTGTCAAATATAGATGTCCCATAAATATTTGTTGAGTTAATGATTAATACTTGAATTCTTAAATTGATTTCAGCTAGGCAAACAGACATTTAGTAGTCCTTAGTTGGATACACTTCCAGAGCAGTTTTTAGAAATTGGCTTGGTACAAAAGTTATTTTCTGAGTGGAAAACTTTAGAGATCCCTTAATTGTGCAATTTTAAGCTTGAAAACTGGTCCACTATCCTTCATGATACAACTTACAAGACACCTTGTATTATTGCTGTATTTTGTTTTGGCAAGGATAACAATCAGATCTCAAGCTAGGTAGAAAATAATCTTGGTACCAATTTCTCACATATACTAGTTTAGGAAATTTTTAAGAATTCTGGAAAAATAATGGTAAATTTTATATGGAGTCCAAGAAGACCTCAGTAAAAAGGGACAAAGCATAGTCAAAGCTATGGTTTTTCCAGTAGTCATGTATGGATATGAGAGTTGGACCATAAAGAAGGCTTTATGGACAAAAGAATTGATGCTTTCAAATTGTGGTGTTGAAGAAGACTCTTTTTTTTTAATTAATTTTTATTTTTCATTTTGTTTTGCTTTACAATACTGTATTTATTTTGCTATACATTGACATGAATCAGCCACGAGTGTACATGAACTCCCAATCCCGACCCCCACCTCCCCCCTCCCGCCCCACACCCTCTCTCTGGATTATCCCCGTGCATCAGTCC
>SJXQ01008140.1:246258-314375 GCA_006408695.1 Aepyceros melampus
ACTGTATGATTAGTATAACTTACGACTGAGCGACTTCACTTTCACACATTGGAGAAGGAAATGGCAACCCACTCCAGTGTTCTTGCCTGGAGAATCCCAGGGACGGGGGAGCCTGGTGGGCTGCCCTCTCTGGGGTCGCACAGAGTCGGACACTGCTGAAGCGATTTAGGAGGAGGAGTAGGAGACTGTACAATTCAGCTATTCCAATCTTAGGAATTTACCCAGGAACACTGAAAGTGTTTGCCATTAAGAAGGTATATGACAAGATTGATGATACCAGATTTATTATTGAGAGTCCCAAACTGGAAACTACCTAAATGTACATCAACAAGTGAACAGATTTTAAAATTGTGGTATGCCCCTACAATTGAAATTTACTTTATTACATTCAAAATTCAAAAGGAATGCATGATTTTTATGTAAAATAATAAAGAATGTCAACATAATTATACTTAATAAAAGAAGTCAAAAAAGAGTATGTACTGTTTTCTTTCATTTTTTGTTTCATTTTGAAAAATACAAATTATTACATTGTGAGAGAGTATAAAGCAGTGGTTGTCTGGGAAAGTGGGAGCAAATAGTTAAAGGAGAGAGGGATTGCATAAAGATTTGAGGAAACTTCAGGGTGATGGATTCATTTGATATCTTGATATAGTTATAGTTCTGCAGTTCTGGGTCAGATCTTATCAAACGAGTATTTTGATTACATGCAGTATGTTGTATACCAAACCAATTATACTTCAATAATGTGTTAAAATATTTTCTTTAATAATTTAAAAAAGTAATTTACTTCCCATTTAGTAATTATAATCATTGAAAGAATAAATAAACTGAAACATTCATCTCTAGTGTTCTAAAATTTTGGTTAGCTTCCTATCTACTTGGAAATAAATGATGCGTCTCATTAGCTGAATAAGGAATTAGTATGGGTCTGAGAAGTCCATTTATACAGTTCATGAGGTGCTCACAGCAGGTATACTGGGGTGTTTTGCCATTCCCTCCTCCAGTGGATCACATTTTGTCAGAACTCTCCAGTATGACCCAACCATCTTGGCTGGCTGTACGTGGCATGGCTCATAGCCTCATTGAGTTGCACAAGCCCCTTCACCACAACAAGGCAGTGATCCATGATGGGGATCTTCTGATGAAACATCTACCTCTGTTTCATAGACTATGCTAAAGCCTTTGAATGTGTGGAATATAACAAACTGTAAAAATCTCTTAAAGGATGGGAATACCAGACCATCTTACCTGTCTCCTGAGAAACCTGTATGTGAGTCAAGAAACAACAGTTGGAACCCTCTATGGAACAACTGATAGGTTCGGGATTGAAAAAGGAGTATGACAAGGCCATCTGCTGTCACCCTGTTTTTTTAACCTATATGCTGAGCGCATCATGAAAAATGCCAGGTTGGAGGAGTTTCAAGCTGGAATCAAGAAAGACAGGAGAAACAACAATCTCAGATATGCAGATGATACCATTCTAATAGCAGAAAGCAAAGAGGAACTAAAGAACCTCTTGATGAGGGTGAAGGAGGAGAGTTAAAGAGCTGGCTTAAAACTAAATATTACAAAAAAAACTTAGATCATGGCATCCAGCCCCACTCAGTTAAGTTCAGTTCAGTTCAGCCGCTCAGTCGTGTCCAACTCTTTGTGACCCCATGAATTGCAGCACGCCAGGCCTCCCTGTCCATCACCAACTCCCGGAGTTCACTCAGACTCATGCCCATTGAGTCCATGATGCCATCCAGCCATCTCATCCTCGGTCGTCCCCTTCTCCTCCTGACCCCAATCCCTCCAAGCATCAGGGTCTTTTCCAATGAGTCAACTCTTCGCATGAGGTGGCCAAAGTACTGGAGTTTCAGCTTTAGCATCATTCCTTCCAAAGAAATCCCAAGGTTGATCTCCTTCAGAATGGACTGGTTGGATCTCCTTGCAGTCCAAGGGACTCTCAAGAGTCTTCTCCAACACCACAGTTCAAAAGCATCAATTCTTCGGTGCTCAGCCTTCTTCACAGTCCAACTCTCACATCCATACATGACCACAGGAAAAACCATAGCCTTGACTAGACGGACCTTAGTCGGCAAAGTAATGTCACTGCTTTTGAATATACTATCTAGGTTGGTCATAACTTTTCTTCCAAGGAGTAAGCGTCTTTTAATTTCATGGCTGCAGTCACCTTCTGCAGTGATTTTTACTTCAAGGCAAATAGAGGGGGGAAAGGTAGAAGTAATAGATTTCTCTTCTTGGCTCTAAGATCACTGCAGATGGTGATTGCAGCCTCGAAATCAGAAGACAATTGCTTCTTGTCAGGTGATCCCACCCATGACAAGGTCATGCAGAACTAGAGGGACTCCCTGGGCCATCCCACCCATGACAAGGTCATGCAGAAGAGTCCTGATAAGCAAGGCCTCAGGACTCGGCGGACCCCCTGGACCTGCTCGAGCATCTACTCCCAAACCAGAATCTGTCTGTCTTACTATTTTATACCTTTCACCAGCTCTTCTGACATTAGCAGGGGGCTGTCCCCTGACCACCTTTCTCTGGAAAGAGTTAACTTAGGGCTTTAGTTAATAAATCTGGGCATAAAAGGAGTGTTTCAAACCCCCTGTTAGCATTCTAGCTTATTTGGCAGGTTTATCCAGACTCTTGCAACATTGTCGAGCCTATGCTTGCTGCCAAGTTCTCACGACCCTTATCCATTGTGTTCCTGGGAGTGCATATAGTTAAGATATAGAAATAGCAAGCAGTAGCTTTAGCATTAGCAAAATTAGGCTTTGAGTTAATAAGTTCTTTCTTTGCTGTAACCTGCTGTATCTTTGCTCCATAAAAATGTAACTCTGTACTTTAAGGGTGACACAGGCTAGGAATTTAAGAAGAAACACTTTAAGGGAAAATTATTGTTCTGGCTGACCAACCTTTATCAAAAAGAGGTCATAAAATATCAACAGGCCTCCGGGCCAGAAGATAATGTACAAAAAATAAGACTCTTGCAGAAAAGAACCTGGTATTGATAAAAGTTAATACTGATGGAATGTTGAGTTGACTCTGCATTTTTCACCTTGCTGTATGTACAACTCAGGGTATAAAAGCCCCGAGAAAAATAAAGTAAATGGGCCTCACTCAATGAAGCTTGGTCACCCCATGTCATTCTTTCCTTATCTCTTTCTCTATCTTTCTTCATTCACTGATGTCATCCATCCTGAGCATATCCCTGGACTCTGCTGAGGCTGGACCCCAGCATAAACCTAGACAGTGTGTTGAAAAGCAGGACATTACTCTGCCGACAAAGGTCTGTATAGTCAGTGCTATGATCTTCCCAGTGATCATATACAATTGTGAGAGCTGGACCATAAAGGAAGCAGAATGCCAAAGAATCGATACCTTCAAACTGAGGTGTTGGAGAAGACTCCTGAAATTGCCTTGGACAGCAAGGAGTTCAAACCATCAATTGTAAGGCAAATCAACCCTGAATACTCATTGGAAGCACTGATGCTGAAGCTCCAGGTATTTTGGTCACCTGATGTGAACAGATGACTCATTGGAAAAGTCCATGATGCTGGAAAAGATTGCCTGCAGAAGGGGACGGGAGCCTTAGAGGATGAGATGGATGTCATCACCAATGCAATGGACATGAACCTGGGCAAACTTTGGGAGATGATGAGGGACAGGGAGGCTTGGCATGCTGCAGTCCATGGGATGGCAAAGAGTCAGACCTGACTGGGTGACTGAACAACAACTGAGAAGTCCAAAGGATGATAAGTAGACATACTTTTATCTGCTTGTTGCACAGATACTAATTTTTACTTGATATGTGCTACAATTTAGGAGTTCCAAATGCAGAAAGGAACAGATAAAGAGCCTCTCCTCAAGTTGAATTCTATTGAGAAACAAGTAAGCCTGAATTTCTGTTCTGGTTTGTGTAAAGTTGTGATGTGAATATTTTGTTACAAGTGTGCTTTTTGAGGGAGAGGTCCTGCCCGTGATGAACAAGCACTTGATAATTTTTTAGATAATCCAGAGAAGGAGAGAAGGTTTTCTGAACCAAGCAGAAATAGTGAGAGAAATAAATTTGAGGAAGAACTCCAGTTAGAAATTATTATGATGCTTAATGTAGTACCACATAATATGAGCTTGTGGGGTCTCTGGTTTATGCTGGAAGTTGGGATCATGGATTTTCTATTTTTTCCTTTATTTTTAATTAATTTATTTATTTTAATTGGAGGCTAATTACTTTACAATATTATGGTGGTTTTTGCCATACATCGACATGAATCAGCCATGGGTATACATTGTCCCCGTATCCTGAATCCCCCTCCCAACTCTATCCCCACTCCATCCCTCTGGGTTGTCCCAGAGCACCAACTTTGAGTGTCCTGCTTCATGCATCAAACTTGCACTGGTCATCTATTTTATATATAGTAATATGCATGTTTCAATGCTATATAGTATATAGAGGGAACCAAGTATGTGGACTATGTAGTTTAGGAAAAGTGCATAGAAGGAAAAAACAGGCTAAGAAAGGTTAAGGTCAACATTCATTATAGCCCTAAGAAAAACAGCAAGCAAAGGGTCTAAGTAGGGTCAGTCAAAGAATTGAGTAAAATAGAAATAAAATGGAGACAGAAATATACATCACATTAAGGACATATTTGAAGTTTGGCTAAGGAAAGCATACTCAAATGGTTCTGCTAAAGGGAAAATGGCATGCAAAGACCTTTTTGTGTTGAAAACTTGGGCCAATCTATATATTCCAATGTTTAAAAAAAGTTAATTCCATGGAGGTCAAAAATTAACACTTAAATATAAATTGAATAGTAGTACAATACAAACACTTGATGTTTCTATACATTTATCAGATTTTCTTTCTCATTATCTGACTCAAATACTAGCAACCATTTTTTTGGATCAGGTGTTTAAAACCTGTAACATTAGAGATATTTTCCTACTAATTTTATTTTTATGCCTAAACTTTTCCAAGAGCTAATGAATGAGATGAAGGTGGCTTTAAAAGCTTCCGGGATTTTACTAGTTCTTTTCCAGGTGGAAAATTCAGCTGACACTAAAATAAAAGAATCAGAGGAGAATGAAAAAGTCAAATGCCAAAAAAGTTTGAGTGCGTCTCAAAAGCATTTTCTAAGAAAGTTGCACAAAGGAAAGTAACAATATTAAAATAAGAACTGATAGTTTTAGTAGCTTCAAAATCTTGAGCTGAGAAAAGAATAGCTATCTTAGAGTTTAAATCAAAATAATTAAAGTTGAGATAATTTGTGTCTTTATTATTAAAGTACAGAATAATTATGATCCCTGTTTCCCCCAATTAAAGAAATAATAAATTATAGGAAACTAGAATTTCAAATTCATTTATATCTTCTGAATGGGATTTCTGAACTTTTTTCCCCCAAAATACTCAGTGTGTTTTAATTTTATGAACATAGGGAAAAATGGGAGAAAATTACAGTTGTGTTTTTTTTTCTGCAAAGAAGTAACATTTGCCATTACAGAGCAACATATATATATATATATATACACACACATACACACACACATATGTGTATATAATGTGTATATATATATTTACTACTATATATATTTACTACATTAACAGTTATTATGTGATATTTATATGGTCTTATTTACATATGCCATGTCTTTCACAAGATGTGTTAAATTGAATGTCAAGGATAAGCATTTTAAACTATATGTTTCTGAAATATAGACTTGTTTTCAGAAGACCAAACATCAGGACTTCTTGCAAAAGTGTTTTTAAAGAAATCATTTTGCCATTCACAAAATAATATCACTATTATGAAAATGAAATGTTTGACATTTTAGACATAAAAATTTTACTATGAAATGATATTTGGATTAGAATAAACAATTCTGTATGGCATGGATTAAACTCTCTTTACCACAAATATGGCTTTAAAATCAAGGTTCAGTTATTCAAAAAGCAATAAAAAGAGAATTTGAGGTTCTGCCAAGCAGATTTGCTGCTCAACTTTTCCAGATTTCAGAGCCTTATGAATACGTGTCTGTGTCTCCAAATGGAAACAAGCCAGGCAAGAGGTGAAATACTGTTTATGACTGCGGTTCCAATTGTTTCAGGAAACACAAAACACTGGTCTGCTGATGAGGGAGTTTCACATTACTTGCAATAATTTGAAAACATTTGTATATGAAAATAGCTATTCAAACTATTGTCTTATGGAATCCACCTCCCTCTCTCTTTCTCATGTCTTCTGAAACCGAGAATGATGCTACCTTTTTCATTTACCTCAGACATTTCAGTATTATGTTTGATATTCAATGTGTCTGAGTTTGGGGGCATGTAAATCTATCTGTCCATTTAACATCCAGGGAAGCCCCAAATTTAAACCTACTTTTACCTGATTATTCATGTTGTACTTTTTAATATGAAGGGATCGAACTGAAAAACAGTGAAAGTAGATCTGTATCTACTTCCAAGAAATAACATATATGTAAATATTTCAGAATGAACATTGGAAAGGATTACTTAATATACTGTGATAATCATAATATGGATTTATAGACCCCTGGAAATATTGCCTATTGTATTATTTCAATACCCCTTGAAATAAATTATTTCATGGAAATTTCAAGGCAGAACCAGGAAGGATAGGACATTATTTTAAATACAATCCTAACATTACATTTTTCAGTTCTTTTTTTCCCCCCATTGCAAATATGAAAGGGTAATAAAAGGCAAAGTGGGGCATGGGTATAGTATAAGAGCAAGAGTTTCTCTAAAGGGAATCATCTGTCCTCTTAAATAGTTTGAAAGGTCTCAATGTGTTGGTCTAAACAGTTGTTTATGTTTTCAGGACATTTTGGATCAATGTGTGTTTGTATTACATTTGTTTACATATGTGTGTGTGTGTGTGTGTGTGTGTATACACACATATGAGTTATGTATATGCATGTGTGCTACATATATTTAATAGTATATATAAAAGGAAAGGACAAAGGAAAAGCTCTATACTACATCTCTCAGGGGGACATATAAATGTTGGCTTTATGTTTGCTTTATTTGGTCAAGTTTAAACCAACCTTTACCCTACTTTATGTTGTTTTTCACAGTGATATTTGCAGTTACCCTCAAATCTGTGTTCCTATAATGTTTGTCTATCTTTTCCATAAAGTTTGCTATGTTTCTAGAAAATACAGATATCTGCTTTCACTGAACCCTGATGTCCCATGAAATCCACTCAACAAAATGTGATACTAGTTGTTGTTGTTTTTTTTAATTTTCATTAGTATTTATTTCTCTTAAACATAGTTCATAGGACCCATAGAGTAATGAGGATGTGGTGGGTACATAGTAAGCATATGTTTAGTACCAGATAAGCCCTTTTAATGACAATCAGTGGTTGGAAAGTCACCAACTCGATGGACATGAGTCTGAGTAAGCTCCAGGAGTTGGTGATGGACAGGGGAGCCTGGCATGCTGCAGTCCTTGGGATCACAAAGAGTCAGACACGACTGAGCAACTGAACTGAACTGAACTGAATGACAATAAAAGATGTAAAGACAGGAACAAAGTAACTTCATAGTTATTATTTTTTAGATAAACCTGCAAGCAAAGGAAGACTTGTTCTCTAAAGGCACAGACTTATTACAGTTTCAGCACTGAAATGTAAAAAACTAGAACTTTGATGTCAAAATATAAAGCACATGATGGAGCTTAGGCGTATATCGAGTAATAAGATTTCGGCCCTTTAAAAATATAGTATATTTTATATTACGGCATCTGAGAAAAATAAGGTTTATTGACCTTAGACAAAAGTTTATAATTTACTGAAATCATGATATTGCTCCTTTTGTTCAATTATTAACTTCCAATAATGTGGTTATTTTCATACTGTTTTGGGGGTTTTCAATGCAAGAATCATATTGTTCATGGGGTTCTCAAGGCAAGAATCACTTTATGGCAAATGGGGGGGAGAAAGTGGAAATAATGACAGATTTTCTTTTGCGGGGCTCCAAACTAACTATGGACAGTGACTGCAGCTACAAAATTAAAGGACATTTGCTGCTTGAAAGTAAAGCTATGACAAACCTAGACAGCATGTTAAAAAGCAGATATAAAAATCATAAGTGAAACGAATCGCCGGTCTAGGTTCGATGCAGGATGCAAGATGCTTGAGACTGATGCACCGGGATAATCCAGAGAGAAGGTGTGGGGCGGGAGAGGGGAGGTGTGGGTCGGGATTGGGAGTTCATGTACACTCGTGGCTAATTCATGTCAATGTATGGCAAGACGAATACAGTATTGTAAAGCAAAACAAACTAAAAAATAAAAATTAATTTAAAAAATAAAATAAAAAGCAGAGCCAGCACTTTGCTGACAAAGGTCTATAAGTCAAAGCTATGGTTCTTCCAGTATTCATGTATGATGTGAGAGCTGGACTGTAAAGAAGGCTGAGGACCTTTCAAATTGTGGTGCTGAAGAAGACTCTTAAGAGTCCCTAGGACAGCAAAGAGAAACCAGCCAGTCCTTAAAGAAATCAACCCTAAATGTTAATTGGAAGGAGAGACAATGAAGCTGAAACTCCAGTACTTTGGCCACCTCATGGGAAGAGCCGACTCAATGGAAAATACCCTGATGCTGGGAAAGTTTGAGGGCAAGAGCAGAAGGAGATGGCAGAGGATCAGATGGTTAGATAGTATCACTGACTCAATGAATATGAGTTTGAGAAAACTCTAGGAGATAGTTAAAGTCTACAGAGAAGCCTGGCATGCTGCAGTTCACAGAGTAACAAAGAGTTGGACATGACTTGGCAGCTGAACAATGATATGGTTATTCCACATCTTGTCATGTGCTGCTTAGGATCCACTCCCTTCTTCTGCTTTCTCTGATCATGTGTTGACCTGCTGTGTGCTTCATGCCTCCCATACCATGAGCATGTTTGGGCAACATTTGACTCTTACTACGATTGTTCTGTTTCATACAGCGTCCAGATTCTCTGCCTGAGTCTATGGAACATGTCAGAACTTAGTCATTTCAGATTAATTGGAAAGGACATAAGCAGTCACAGTTTATGCTTCCATGTTATATCATGTTTAGGTTAATTTGTTTTAACTCTTGTGACATGGCTAGTTATTAGAAAATTGGCATATATTAATATTATATCTCATCTAATTTATCCTTCAGTAGAAACCTGGAGAAAAGAAAAAGTTTAAGTGAGAATTTTCATAATTCCATTCACTTCACTTAAAAATATTAATATATACAAAATTCCTTTCATTTCCATGATTGTTCTGCACTCTCTCAGTATAGGTCTAGGTTTTTACTCAAATCATTATTTCTTCCTACAATTTAAATATCACAGAGTCCAGGTGCCAACTTAGTCAGCCTAAAAATATTTTTTCTAATTTCTTAACTTTAGCCTAAAAAGCATAATTCTAAAGTTAGCTAACTTCAAATAATAAACTCCCGATTATTTATGAATATTTTCCATTATTAACAAAAATACAAAGGACAAAAAAGTGTAAATTGATTCATTGCCAGGTTATATATGTTTTCAAGTTGTATAGCTTATTCATGGTGTGTTAAGAAGATAACCATCGATATAATATTAGTATGTAACTTTCAATATTTAGGAGATATTTATTCACTGCCTGCATGGTAAATCACTCAGCCATGTCTGACTCTTTGCAACCCTATGGACTGTAGGCTGCCAGGTTCCTCTGCCATGGGATTCTCCAGGTAAGAATACTGGAGGAGGTTGCAATTTCCTTCTCTAGAAGATCTTCCCGACCCAGGGATTGCACCTGCATCTCTTATGTCTCCTGAGTTGGCAGGAAGGTTCTTTACCATTAGCACCACCTAAGAAACGCTATATTATCATTTCAGTTAATACAAAGAAGGTTAAAATCCTACAAATTTCTTTTTTAAAATAAATTTGATTAGAGATATTATTTCTGATAATAAAATAATGTAAACCTTCATATAGCAGACACTTTAAATTTTACAATTCCTTTACATTTTCTTTTGGTAATGTAATAGTTTCAGCTCCTTTGTTTAAGTCTTTAATACATCTTGAGTTTATTTTTGTATATAGTATTAGTTAGGGGATGATTTCCAACAAAAATTAACACTGATTACTTCTAGGGCTTCATATTTTATTCTTGTAATTTTTTCATAACATTCTCTATGCCTTAAATTTTCTGCACAGTATTTCCTATTATAATCATAAAATTAATAAAGATATTCTAAAGTCAAAGAAAATATATTCAGATTGCAGATATTAGTAACCTGTAATATCAGCAAGAATTTTCTAAGTACACTGGTGATGTCGTAATCTTATTCCGTAGAAGAAACTCATAAGGTTTTTGGATTTCTCTCTCTCTCTCTTTTTTTAATAGTTGCAACTCATTTAACTATTAAAGGATACATATCCAAATGTTATAAGATATTTCATGAAAAAATTTCTAAGAATAAGGTAAACAACCCAACTGAAAAATAGACATGGATGACTACTTCACATAAAAAGCCAATAAACATTTTTAAAATGTTCAAACTCAGTGAAATAAAGCAAATTAAAATAAAAATGAAATTGTATGGCCTCTAGGTTCAAAAAAAAAAAAAGTCTAATAGCAATTTTCACACATGCTGCTGCTGCTGCTAAGTCACTTCAGTCGTGTCCGACTCTGTGCGACCCCATAGACGGCAGCCCACCAGGCTCCTCCATCCCTGGTTTTCTCCAGGCAAGAACACAAGAGTGGCTTGCCATTTCCTTCTCCAGTGCATGAAAGTGAAAAGTGAAAGTGAAGTCACTCAGTCGTGTCTGACTCTTAGCTACCCTGTGGACTGCAGCCCACCAGGCTCCTCCATCCCTGGGATTTTCCAGGCAAGAGTACTGGAGTGGGGTGCCATTGCCTTCTTCATTCACACATGGCTAGTAGACAAAGACCAATAGCAATTTTCACACATGAATAATGGACATGATTGGTAAAATCATTGCAGTAAACAATGTAGCATTGCTTAGGAAAGTATTTGTACACACTGTGACCAGATTTCTACTCTTAATTAGAAACTCTAGAGAAATTATATCATACATATTCAAGAGACATTAAAATTATACTAATAGAAGTATTGTTCATCATTATAAATTAAAAAAAATAAATATGCTACATTCATACAGTGGAATTAGAGTCATCCCCTTGCTCAGCTCTTGGGCACCATTTACACTGTCAGCATATTTATATAGAAAATTCTTCCCTTTTGAGATCATGGTTAGTACATGTAATAGTTTGCAAGCAAAATTATACGCAGGTTATAATACTGTTCATTCTTAAATATAACAAAAATATTTTCTCCATAATTTATAGGGTTAAAGACTCTCAGATAGTGTGTATGTGCTTGCATGCATGCATGTGTATATAAAATCTCTGTAAAAATTGTATAGATGAAATCCTGTCCACAGATATCATTGTTCCTTTCCAATATGAAAGACAGGAAAGGAACAATAAAGAATACGATAAAATTTCCTATTATGCAAGGACATGATCATTACTTGCCTGAATATACTCCAAAAGACAGTTGTAAAAAGTTTCAACAATGAAAACTATCTGACTGTCTCCTTAATTTTAGATATTTATCTCATAAAACCTTTTCTTAGAAAAGAATTTTACTTTTCTAATCTTATCTATGAAAAGTCTACTTCCACTGACCAAAATATCAAAAAGAAAATCAAAAACCTTCCATAAAATTAAGAACAAAATATTATGTAAAAAATTGTTTATTTTGTCCAATATTTTAAGTTGAATTAGTAATTCAAACAGGATACCATAGTGGTAGATACACACACACGTGCACACACACACACACACTTAAATTAAGACATTATAATCTCAGAAGTTTGATTTTCTGGTAGAAAGCTTTCAGTTCAGTCACTCAGTCATGTCTGATTCTATGCACCCTATGGACTGCAGAACCCCAGGCTTCCCTGTCCATCACCAACTCCCAGAGCTTGCTCATACTTAAACTTATGTCCATTGAGTCAGTGATGCCATCCTACCATCTCATCCTCTGTCATCCGCTTCTCTTCCTGCCTTCAATTTTTCCCAGCATCAGTCTTTTCCATTGAGTTAGCTCTTCACATCAGGTGGCCAAAGTATTGGAGTTTCAGTTTCAGCATCAGCCCTTCCAATGAATTTTCAGGACTGAGTGATTTCCTTTAGGATTGACTGCTTGGATATCCTTGCTGTCCAAAGGACTCTCAAGAGTCTTATCCAACACTACAGTTCAAAAACATCAATTCTGTGGCATTCAGCTATCTTTATGGTCCAACTCTCACGTCCATACATGACCACTGGAAAAGCCATAGTTTTGACTATACCAACCTTTGTTGGCGGAGAAGGCGATGGCACCCTACTCCAGTACTCCTGCCTGGAAAATCCCACGGACGGAGGAGCCTGGAAGGCTGCAGTCCATGGGGTCGCTAGGGTCAGACACGACTCAGCTACTTCACTTTCACTTTTCACTTTCATGCATTGGAGAAGGAAATGGCAACCCACTCCAGTGTTCTTGCCTAGAGAATCCCAGGGACAGGGGAGCCTGTGGGCTGCCGTCTATGGGGTCACACAGAGTCGGACACGACTAAAGTGACTTAGCAGCAGCAGCAGCAACCTTTGTTGGCAAAGTAATGTCTCTGCTTTTTAATATGCTGTCTAGGTGGTTCATAGCTTTTCTTCCGACGAGCAAGTGTCTTCTTATTTCATGCCTGCAGTCAACATCTGCAGTGATTTTGGAGCCCAAGAAAAGGAAGCCTGTCTTTAACGCTATTTATTATTGTCACTGGAGAAAGAAATGGCAACCCATTCCAGTATTCTCGCCTAGAGCATCCCATGTACAGAGGAACCTGGCAGGCAACAGTCTATGTGGTCGCAAGAGTTGGACACGACATCTGTTTCTGCTTTATTGACTATGCCAAAGCCTTTGACTGTGTGGATCACGAGAAACTGTGGAAAATTCTGAAAGAGATGGGAATATCAGACCACTTGACCTGCCTCTTGAGAAACCTATATTCAGGTCAGGAAGCAACAGTTAGAACTGGACATGGAACTACAGACTGGTTCCAAATAGGAAAAGGAGTATGTCAAGGCTGTATATAGTCACCCTGCTTATTTAACTTACATGCAGAGTACATCATGAGAAATGCTGGACTGGAAGAAACACAAGCTGGAATCGAGATTGCTGGGAGAAATATCAATAATCTCAGATATGCAGATGACACCACCCTTATGCCAGAAAGTGAGGAGGAGCTAAAAAGCCTCTTGATGAAAGTGAAAGAGGAGAGTGAAAAAGTTGGCTTAAACTCAACATTCAGAAAACGAAGATCATGGCATCTGGTCCCATCACTTCATGGGAAATAGATGGGGAAACAGTGGAAACGGTGTCAGAGTTTATTTTTTAGGGCTCCAAAATCACTGCAGATGGTGATTGCAGCCATGAAATTAAAAGACCTTACTCCTTGGAAGAAAAGTTATGACCAACCTAGATAGCATATTCAAAAGCAGAGACATTACTTTGCTGACTAAGGTCCGTCTAGTCAAGCCTGTGGTTTTCCCTGTGGTCATGTATGGATGTGAGAGTTGGACTGTGAAGAAGGCTGAGCGCCGAAGAATCGATGCTTTTGAACTGTGGTGTTGGAGAAGACTCTTGAGTGTCCCTTAGACTGCAAGGAGATCCAACCAGTCCATTCTGAAGGAGATCAACCCTGGGATTTCTTTGGAAGGAATGATGCTAAAGCTGAAACTCCAGTACTCTGGCCACCTCATGCAAAGAGTTGACTCATTGGAAAAGACCCTGATGCTGGGAGGGATTGGGGGCAGGAGGAGAAGGGGACGACAGAGGATGAGATGGCTGGATGGCATCACTGACTCGATGGACGTGAGTCTGAGTGAACTCCGGGAGTTGGTGATGGACAGGGAGGCCTGGCGTGCTGCGATTCATGGGATCGCAAAGAGTCGGACACGACTGAGCGACTGAACTGAACTGAAGAGACTAAGCACACATTTTTGTACTTTGTAGCAAAAAATTACGTTGCTGATGTTTTACAGTAACTTTTATGTTTAGACAGTTCTCTAAACATAGAATGAAAAGATAATGCAATTCCCAAACTAGCCTTCAGGCAGACTGATAAATCTGTGTTTACCAACCGCATCTGGGTCCTTAACATATCCAAGAATCCTGTAATGTGTATGTAAGCTCTCTTGCTCCCATTCTCCTCAATTAAATACTATTTAAGAAGTTCTCCATTCTCAAGTATAACAACCTTCCAATAATTTCATCTTTCTTAGCTATGGATATCACCTCTTCCCTTACAGAGAAACTCATGTTCATTGCTTTCCATTACAAAATCTAAAAATCTGCTATTATAACTAGTGTTATAATGATAAGCTGTTATAACAAGATTTCTCCTAAAAAAGGTCCTGATCTTCCTTTCTTTTCAGAAACATTTTTTTACAAAGGTGAGCTTTGTCTCTACATGTTTTCTCTTTCCTCATACTGTCTTGTAAACAGCATTTCATTTTGCTTCTTTTTCATACTAAAATTTACTGAACTACTGCCTTCACCTCATATCTTCTAGCTACCATCCTGTAGCTCCTATCCATAATTAGTCAGACAAATTTTTTGACAGAAAACTGTATTCAGTTTCTCCATGTCCTCACCTACTCTTTCTTTTTCAACCTAAGACTAACTACCGCCATGTCCATCATTCCACTGAGAACTATACTTGCCAAAATAACCTGTGACTTGTTTGTACTTAAGTGCCAAGTTTCCTTTCAGGATTTATGTAACCTGGCCACTCAGCAGCTTGGAGACTGATTATCCCCTGCTTTTCTCCTGAAATGTTCTTTTCCCCTGGCTTCTCTACCACCATGGTTCTTTGCTTCTCTCTCTATCTAGTGGGATGCTGTTTCATAACCGCCTTTGCGCACTGTTTACTGCATGTGCTATTTAATATTGAATTTTCTCAATCTTCTATTTTAGGTCTCCTTTCCTCACTTTAAATATTATTTTATTCTTTAAAATATCATTTATAGACCTAATTGTTCATAAATTTCCCCCGGACAGTTTATTAAACAATCCTTTTGATCTCTAGATAGGAATACAGGTTGTTTACAATACTCTTAGAAGGCAGTCTTTCCAACACTGAACTCATCTTTCCAACAACAAATTATGTGCCAGCTGAATAAACAGAACCAACATTTAAATAGTTGTTCAGGCTGAATGTCTTGGCACAAACTTTTTTTCTTCCCTTTTTTCACCACCAAACCAATTCAAAAATTTATTGGTTTTATAGCAACAGTAAAACTACAAAAATTTCTCAGATTCATCAATTTCTCTATTATAGCAATATATTAATATATTATATTTTCTCTATTACCTCTTAAACTCTTTCATGAGCCTTCTAAGTAACCTCTTTTCTTCTATTCTTTTTCATTATTGTTTTTTGATGTTTAAACACTTTCTAATTTTATTTTCCTCCATTCCATTTCCAAAATGCAAGCAGATTTGCTTTTTGACATGCAAATCTGACAGGCATATGTAAAACACTTCAAGGATTCTCATTAGCCTTAAGATGAAGAACAAAATTCCTATTAGGGTTTTTAAGTTAATAAACTTCTTAGATCGTATTGTAACTCTCTAAAGTTCTCAATTCTTCAGCCATGCTTTATTTTTTAATTGCTCCAATCTCTTTTTTACTTCAGGTTATCACATGTTCCCAGTAATTCCTTCTGCCTAGAATTAATCTCATCTATCCCCAAGTTGCTCTTCATTTAATTAATCCTCACTTACTATTTAAATTTTATCTTTAAAACCATTTCCTCCAGGAAAACTACCCTAATTATCCACAAAAATACCATTCATCAGTTCCATGCTCTTTTTTCATACTGTAGTTGAACTTCAGGATAGTCCTCTGAACTCCAGTGTCATACTTGCTGCTGCCATTCCTGTTTGATACATTCCCTTGGCTAATCTTATAATTAACAACTCCAAAACTAAACTTTTCTCAGAACATGCTTCCCCCACAAAGTAATTGATAAGTCTATGTGTTAAATGTTTTTCCAGTAGTTTCTCATGTAGTCATGTACAGATGTGAGAGACCATAAAGAAGACCGTAAAGCTGACTCATTGGAAAAGATCTTCATGCTGGGAGAGATTGAGGGGTGGAGGCAAAGGAGGAGACAGAAAATGAGATGGTTGGATGTATCTCTGACTCAATGAGTTTGAGCAGATTCTGGGAGATGGTGAAGGACAGGGAAACATGGTCTGCTGCAGTCCATGAGATTGCAAAGAGTCAGACATGACTTAGCAACTGAACAACAGCAAATGTGATAACTATCTTAGGATCTTTCTTGAATCCTCTTTCCCTTCAATTGCACATCAGTGGTGGTTGTATCTTTATATTTCGAGACCTCAGCAGTGTCTCACTGCTTCCACCATGCTCTCCTAGTCCAAGCCATTGTTCATCTTACATGGATGACCCTAGCTACTACACCTAGTCCCCTGCTTCTGCCCTTCTTCTTTCAGTCTTTTTCTACCACAAGGAGAAGACATAGGTAAGGTTTGACTTTAGAGGCAGAAAATTGTAGAATTTTCTCTCTGAGGTAAGAGGAGAGACCAAGTGATCGGTTGGTATAAGATTTAGAGAAAATAGGCAATAGTTCAAACAGTAATTGTGATAAGTGTATGATTGGTATTGATGACATAGTTGTGAATAATATTTGGAAAATAGTAATGAAAACGCTAATAGCAAGCCTCCAAACAAGGTAGGAAGAATTATAAAAACAGGAAGAGTTATATCTGAAATAATGAGTTTGAAAAAAAGAAAAAACTAAATAATAAGTTTAAGGGTTAATAGGAGTCCTGGTAAAGTCAGATAACATGCATTTAGTAATGACCAATAGAACAAGAATAAGAAGTGAAGTCTAAGAGGTGTTTGGATTTGTGATTTCACGTGTGGAGCAATATTTGTTGCTGCATGGCCATTAGAGAAGTCTATGAAAAGAAAAGAATGGTCTTTAATCCCTACTAGGAATTGGTAAATAAATTTGAAAAAAAAAAAAAGACACGGTCTTCCCTATAAAATAATTTTGTATTTAATAGGTGATGGGATAAATATATAGATAATAAAAATGTAATAGGACACAACCTGTAAAAGAAGTAAAGAAGACATTGCTCAGGATATAACAAGTTCATTAAACCAGTAAAAGGAAGCACAATCTCAAGAAAAGGAAAACTTCTCTTATAGTAAGTCTCTTCAAAGCAGACTAATCAAGGGCAAAGAATTTTAATAGAATTAAAAGGAAATTAACTTAAAATTTTAAAAACTTAGAGATTATTCAATGCTTGATAAAGTTCATCATAAAGAGTATGAACTATGTTATTTCTATGCTATACACAATGCAACATACTGATTCTGTTAAATAAATAGGAAGATCATTTTGGTAGTAGTTAAAATCCTCCTTTGATAGCAAGCATTATTCCAAGGTACCTGAATTCTAAACTCAACAAATACATTTTTGCATATATCTCTGAATAATAAAACCAACTAAGTTAAATTTAAATATGAATTTATTTGAAAATTAATCTGTCAGCATTAAGTTGTATGTTGGATGGCTGGTAGTATTTTTTTAATTGATTTATTATTTCCAGATGTTATAACACCATGCATAAAATGGTTTGGTAGCACTTCCTATAAAAGTACATGTTGTTAGATGGCAGCTCAGTTCAGTTCAGTTGCTCAGTCATATCCGACTCTTTGCAACCCCCTGGACTACAGCATGCCAGGCCTCCCTGTCCATCACCAACTCCCGGTGTTTACTCAGACTCATGTCCATTGAGTCGATGATGCCATCCAACCATCTCATCCTCTTTCATCCCCTTCTGCTCTCACCTTGAATGTTTCCCAGCATCAGGGTCTTTTTCAAATGAGTCAGCTCTTTGCATTAGGTGGCCAAAGGATTAGAGTTTCAGCTTCAACATCAGTCCTTCCAATGAACATTCAGGATTGATTTCCTTTAGGAAGGGCTGGTTGGATCTCTTTGCAGTCTAAGGGACTCTCAAGAGTCTTCTACAACACTGAAGTTCAAAAGCATCAATTTTTTGGCATTCAGCTTTCTTTATAGTCCAAATCTCACATCCACGCCTGACTATTGGAAAAAACATAACCTTGACTAGACAGACTTTTGTTGGCAAAGTAATGTATCTGCTTTTTTAATATGCTGTCTAGGTTGGTCATAACTTTTCTTCCAAGAAGTGAACAACTTTCTATCTCATGACTGCAGTCACCTTCTACAGTGATTTTGGAGCCCCCCAAAATTAAAGTCTGACACTGTTTTCACTGTTTCTCCATCTATTTGTCATGAAGTGATGGAACCAGATGCCATGATCTTCATTTTCTGAATGTTGAGCTTCAAGACAACTTTTTCACTCTCCTCTTTCACTTTCATCAAGAGTCTCTTTAGTTCTTCTTCACTTTCTGCCATAAGGGTGGTGTCATCTGCATGTCTGAGGTTATTGATATTTCTCCCTGCAATCTTGATTCCAGCTTGTGTTTCTTCCGCCCAGCATTTCTCATGATGTAATCTGCATAGAAGTTAAATAAGCAAAGTGACAATATACAGCCTTGACGTACTCCTTTTCCTATTTGGAACCAGTCTGTTGTTCCATGTCCAGTTCTAACTGTTGCTCCTGACCTGAATACAGATTTCTCAAGAGGCAGGTCAGGTGGTCTGATATTTCCATCTCTTTCAGAATTTTCCACGGTTTATTGTGATCCACAGAGTCAAAGGCTTTGGCATAGTCAATAAAGCAGAAATAGATGTTTTTTCTGGAACTCTTTTGCTTTTTCAATGATCCAGTGGATGCTGGCAATTTGACCTCTGGTTCCTCTGAATCAGAGGAACAACTCCCAGATGTTCAAGCTGCCTTTTCTAAAACCAGCTTGAACATCTGGAAGTTCACAGTCCACGTATTGCTGAAGCATGGCTTGGCGAATTTTGAGTGTGACTTGGCGAATTTTGAGAGTTACTTTGCTAGTGTGTGAGATGAGTGCAGTTGTGTGGCAATTTGAGCATTCTTTGGCATTACCTTTCTTTGGGATTGGAATGAAAACTGACCTTTTCCAGTTCTGTGGCCACTGCTGAGTTTTCCAAATTTGCTGGCATATTGAGAGCAGCACTTTCACAGCATCATTTTTTAGGATTTGAAACAGCTCAACTGAAATTCCATCACCTCCACTAGCTTTGTTTGTAGTGATGCTTCCTAGGCCCACTTGACTTCACCTTCCAGGATGTCTGGCTCTAGGTGAGTGATCACACCATCATGATTATCTGGGTTGTGAAGCTCTTTTTTGTACAGTTCTTCTGTATATTCTTGCCACCTCTTCTTAATATCTTCTGCTTCTGTTAGGTCCAGATCATTTCTATCCTTTATCGAGCCCATCTTTGCATGAAATGTTCCCTTGATATCTCCAGTTTTCTTGAAGAGATCTCTAGTCCTTCCCATTCTGTTGTTTTCCCCTATTCCTTTTCAGTGATCACTGAGGGAGGTTCTTATTCCCCCTTGCTATTCTTTGGAATTCTCATTCAAATGGATATATCTTTCCTTTCTCCGCAGACTAGGTCAAAAAGAAGGACCATTTATTCAAATGAGGTATTTGCCAACAAAGGTCTATCTAGTCAAAGCTATGGTTTTTCTAGTAGTCATGTATGGGTATGAGGGTTGGACTGTAAAGAAAGCTGGTCACTAAAGAATTGATGCTTTTGAACTGTGATGTTGGAGAAGACTCTTGAGAGTCCCTTGGACTTCAAGGAGATCCAACCAGTCCATCCTAAAGGAAATCAGTCCTGAATATTCACTGGAAGGTCTGATGCTGAAGCTGAAGCTCCAATACTTTGGGGCCTAGATTCATAAAAGTCAAATATTCCACATATGTGAAGCTTAATCCTTTTAGTCACTTTTATTTAATAGTATTTTTTAAAAATGTATATTATATTGAACCAACTAACTTATCTTAGGCCACCTGATGCAAAGAACTGACTCATTGTAAAAGACCCTAATGCTGGGAAAGATTGAAGGCAGGAGGAGAAGGGGATGACAGAGGATGAGATGATTGGATGGCACCAGCGACTCATTGAGCAAAGTCATCACCGATGAGTTTGAGCAAGCTCTGGGAGTTGGTGATGGACAGGGAAGATTGAAGTGCTGCATTCTATAGGGTTGCAGATTCAGAAATGACTGAGTGCCTGAACTGAGCTGATAGAAACTTTACTTTTTTATTCAAAAAATATATACATTCAAAATACTACAATAAAGACAGTTGCTAACAAGACCACTCTAGTAACAATTTATATTCAAAACAAAAAACCTTACCAATGGCCACTAGCAAAGTCTTACTTTATTCTCTGCCATGTATTCTGCCAGCTTTCATCTGTACCATATGCTATAAAACATTGTCAAACACATGCTCCTAGAGTTGCAACATGTCTTTAAGCCACAGAGTAGTAGAACTGATAAGATATCTGCAAAAGTTTAAATTTAATAAATATATCCTATATCTGGGTGTGACAGGAAAAAAAATACACATACAACTTTAGACTCATCATGAAAACAAAATTACTGATCAACATATTTTTGATTGTATAATGAGTTTTAAATTACTTAAGTTATTTTTGGAATCTTCCTGGAATTAAAAGTAAATAATGTCTTATTGCAGTAAGACATTAAAAGAGAGGCATGAGGTGAATCTTTTCTCATCATTTGTTTTGTCATGAGTTGTTACACATGTGAAAATAGTGTACATTCAATCTCTCATCCATGGAGGTGGTAAGGGTAATACAGATACTCCTCAGATAAGTTAGTTGCTTCAGTATCATATTTGGTTTTTAAAAATGCTATTAAAGAAAAGCGAGCTAAAAGGAATAATCTTCACATATGTGGAGTATTTTACATTTATGAGTCTAAGCCTTTTAAAAAAATATTTCACCAGCATTTTAAATTTTCCATCCTGTGTTGGTCAAGTGGCTATGAAAATAATTTGTATGATGATATAAACTTTAAAGAGATTTAGAAAGTCAAAAATGTGGAATTAGATTCAAATTAAATCTTTAAGGAAATCAGTATCTGATGTTTCTATTGTTTAGTTTCCACTGATATTTATATGCAAAACCTAACGTGGATCTGAGTTTTCTTTGACACTACATTCTTCAAGCCAGGCTTCAGCAATACATGAACTGTGAACTTCCAGATGTTCTAGAGGGTTTTAGAAAAGGCATAGGAACCAGAGGTCAAATTGCCAACATCTTCTGTATCATCAAAAAAGCAAGAGAGTTCCAGAAAAACATGTATTTCTGCTTTTTTGACTATGCCACAGCCTTTGACTGTGTGGATCACACAAAAACGGTGGAAAATTCTTCAAGAGATGGGCATACCAGACCACCTGACCTGCCTCTTGAGAAACCTATATGCAGATCAGGAAGCAACAGTTAGAACTGGACATGAACTACAGACTGGTTCCAAATAGGAAAAGGAGTACGTCAAGGCTATATATTGTCACCCTGCTTATTTAACTTCTATGCAGAGTACATCATGAGAAATGCTGGGCTGGATGAAGCACAAGCTGGAATCAGATTGCTGGGAGAAATATCAATCACCTCAGATATGCATATGACACCACCCTTGTGGCAGAAAGTGAAGAAGAACTAAAGAGCCTCTTGTTGAAAGTGAAAGAGGAGAGTGAAAAAGTTGGCTTAAAGCTCAACATTCAGAAAACTAAAATCATGGCATCCAATCCCATCACTTCATGGGAAATAGATGGGGAAACAGTGAAAACAGTGTCAGACTTTATTTGTTTGGGCTTCAAAATCACTGCAGATGGTGACTGTAGCCATGAAATAAAAAGATGCTTACTCCCTGGAAGGAACGTTATGACCAACCTAGACAGCATATTAAAAAGCAGATAAATTACTTTGTCAACAGAGGTCTGTCTAGTCAAGGCTGTGTTTTTTCCAGTGGTCATGTATGGATGTGAGATTTGGATTATAAAGAAAGCTGAATGCCAAAGAATTGATGCTTTTGAACTGTAGTGTTGGAGAAGACTCTTGAGAGTCCCTTGGACTGCAAGGAGATCCAACTAGTCCATCCTAAAGGAGATCAGTCCTGTGTGTTCATTGGAAGGATTAATGTTGAAGCAGAAACTCCAATACTTTGGCCACCTGATGCAAAGAGCTGACTCATTTGAAAAGACCCTGATTCTGGGAAAGATTGAGGGCAGAAGCAGAAGAGGACAGGATGACAGAGGATGAGGTGGTTGGATAGCATCCCCGACTCAATGGACATGAGTTTGGGTAAACTCCGGGAGTTGGTGATGGACAGGGAGGCCTGGTGTGCTGAGGTTCATGGAGGAGGAAAGAGTCAGACCCGACTGAGTGACTGAACTGAACTGATAAACTAAGAAACTAATGGGGAGTCCAGATTATGACTGTTATTTTGATTTAAATAATGATAATCTTGGGCTAAATTTTGACCCCACAGAAAGGTATGTATATTTTTATTACAATCATATTGCCATAGAGGAGAAGGAAAGAAAAAGTAATAGCAGTTGCGCTGCTTTTCAAATTAAATTTCTATGCTTTTAGCCTCTTTTCCTAACAAGGGGAGAAATATTTTGTGTACATGCCATATCAACAAGGCTTAAACCAACCCAATGAGGCAACAAAGTAAAATCATTGAGATTTGATCCAGTAAAAATAAGACTGAATAAAGTATTTCATGTTAATTTTGGAAAATATTACTACCAAACTGGATAGGTTCCTGAAATCCTGGGCCGTTTTTCTCCTCTGGCACTATGGTCAGAAATCTGTTCCAAGCGTAGCACTCAATCCCACTGGACCACCAACTTTTTGAAAACCACACTTTTTCTAAATGGTCCTCATGAATGAGAGAAGAAGCAGACATTCTGTCGATATGTTGACCACCAGGACATCTTCCTGTTCTTATTTGTATCTACTTACAATCTTCAGTGTTGTTTAAACTTCTGTCTGCTTGCATCTTCTTTCTCTTTTTTTCTCTGCAAAACTATTTAAATACTTTATACACAGGAAGTTAAATGCTAATCTGAATACATTTTAGCAATCCTCTTTTTAAAATGTGGCTATACATTGCAATTTCACTGATTTAGGGTATATAGAAGCTCTTGGCTATTGTACTGACATTTATTTATAATTATAGTGTTGCCCTATATCCAACTGTCTCACTATCCCTTTTATTTGTTCTTTCAATATAAGAGTACTTAGAATGGATTAATTGAATAAAATGTTTTAAAAACATGTCAGCAGCTAAAATTTCTCTGGTAGTACAAAATCAGTTAGCTATGGAATAGACCTTTATAGTGAAATGTATTAGCTTTGATTTATGCAATGTTTGAAATCAGAAATTTGTTAACTAGGCCACTTAACTCCATTTTCCTTTGTTCTAAACAGTTAAATAGTCCAACATTTGGGGAAGAGATGAGGGCCAATGGTAAAAACATGTTAGAGCTGACAGTTGTATGCCATATGCCAGCATCCTTTTACAAATTGAATACTATTTAAATTCAAAATCAGTTTGAACCCGATGTTGTTTTTTAAACATTTCCATTAACCTATGATTATTGGGGGAAAAAGAAACTAACGAATATTTTTGTCTTCTGCAGATTCCAATCAAAACTGCAGCTTTTTCTTTTAACTATATTTTCTGTCTTATTGGAGTACTGTTAGCAATTAAAGACAAAATATGTAAAATCACTTAGACTCCTTCTGCTACCTTTACTCCAGTATCCAATAGTTCTCTGTTTTATTTCAATTTTATTTCTTAACATTTCACCGTGCATCCTTAGAATATCAGTTTAGGGCCTCAGTGTCGCTCCTCATAAATATTGCTTGTAAGATGTAGCACTACCAGTGGAGTTTAAGAATGGTGTCCCTAGAGCTGTATAGCGGAGAAGGCAATGGCACCCCACTCCAGTACTCCTGCCTGGAAAATCCCATGAATGGAGGAACCTGGTGGGCTGCTGTCTATGGGGTCGCTGAGGGTCTGACACGACTGAGCGACTTCACTTTCACTTTTCACTTTCATGCATTGGAGGACATGGCAACCCACTCCAGTGTTCTTGCCTGGAGAATTGGGGAGCCTGGTGGGCTGCCGTCTATGGGGTCGCACAGAGTCAGACACGACTGAAGCAACTTAGCAGCAGTAGCAGAGCTGTATAGGGCACAACCTAGTGGGCATATGAGATGATTGTAATTGCAAAAATAATCACTGGTACCTCCATTCTATACATGAGGAAGAGAATGGCAGCCCACTCCAGTATTCTTGCCTGGAGAATCCCATGGACAGAGGAGCCTGGCAGGCTATACAGTCCATGGGGTGGGGTCGCACAAAGCCTGACACAGCTGACATGACTAAGCAGCAGCAGCAGCCACTCTGTGCAACTGTCCTCTAGCCCTCCATTAGAGTTTTTTTGTTTGTTTGTTTGTTTGTTTAAGTGAAAAGTGTATTTATGCCATCACTAGTATCTTTCTTTTAGTGGCTTCTGGTGTGCTCAGTCCCTCAGTTGTGTCCTGCTGTTTGCGATCCCCTGGACGATAGCCTGCCAGACTACTCCTCTGTCCATGGATTTTCAAGCCAAAAATATGGGAACGGGTTGCCATTTCCCCTCCAGGGGATCTTCCTGACGCAGGAATCAAACCTGCATCTCCTGTATTGGCAGGCAGATTCTTCACCACTGTGCCACCTGAGAAGCCCAGTTACTTCTTACACAGAATGACTCTCATCACCACCTATGGATTAACCCGTTTCCTCCATGAATGCAGTTTTTGCCATGGCCTTACCAAACTACTTTGAGTTCTCTAAATATGTTTATTGCCTCTATTAGGCCATGTTACCTTGTCCGAAATGTCAGTTACACACTTGCCCAAGCAAAAAATACAATCCATCCTTCAAACTTTATTTAGTCTCTGTCCTCATACGACTTTACTTTTCTGATTACATACTAAATATAAACATCATTCTTTCCTCTATGCTTAATCTGGGGGTTTCCCATGTGGCATTAGTGGTAAAAAAAAAAAAAAAAAAAAATTCACCTGCCAATGCAGGAGGTACCTGAGATGCAGGTACAATCCTTGGATTGGGAAGATCCCCTGGAGGAGGAAATGGCAACCCACTCCAGTAGTCTTTCCTGGAAAATTCCATGGACAGAAGAACCTGGCAGATACAGTCCATAGGGTCACAAAGAGTTGGACACGACTGAAGCAACTTAGCACTCATGCACTTGCTTATTAAATCAATGACATATAGGTATTTATTTGTTGTATTAAAAGGTAAAAGATAAAGCCAACATAGAAAATAATCTTTTAAAAATTGTAATTTTTTTTCGAGCCAATTGATTATGTATTTCTTAAAATTTCAGTTGTTTGAAATCTAAATTAAATGTTGATTTTGTCACTGTGTAGTTTCCTATGGTGTGGTAGTTAAGCAACACAAACTGGGTGGCTTAAACAACAATTATGTATTGTCTCACAATTCTGGAGGTGAGAAGTCCAAGGATCAAAGTGTCAGCAGAGTTGACTCCTTATGAGGACTGTGAGGAAAGAATCTACCCCCTGCTTCTCTGGTTCCTGCTGGTTTGCTGGCTATCTTTGGCATTCCTTGGCTTGTAGAAGGGTTTGTAGAAGCATACTCTTATCTCTGCCTTCATCTCCACATGACATTCTCCCTGTGGGAGTCTGTCTCCAAATTTCCCCTTTATTATGAGGACATGTTGTACTGGATTAAAGTCCATCCCAATGACTTAGGCAGCATATTAAAAAGCAGAGACATTACCTTGCTAACAACGGTCCGTTTAGTCAAAGCTATGGTTTTTCCAGTAGTCATGTATGGATATGAAAGTTGGAACATAAAGAAAGCTGAGCACTGAAGAATTGATGCTTTTGAACTGTGGAGTTGGAGAAGACTTTTGAGAGTCCCTTGGACTACAAGGAGATCAAACCAATCCATCCAAAAGGAAATCAGTCCTGAATATTCCTTGGAAGGACAGGTGCTGAAGCTGAAGTTCCAGTACTTTGGCCACCTGATAAGAAGAGCTGACTCACTGGAAAAGACCCTGATACTGGGAAAGAAGGAAGGTAGGAGGAGAAGGAGACAGCAGAGGGTGAAATGGTTGGATGGCATCACCGACTCAATGGACATGAGTTTGAGCAAGCTCTGGGAGTTGGTGATGGAATGGGGAGCCTGGTGTGCTGCAGTCCATGGGGTTGCAAAAAGTTGGACATGACTGAGCAACTGAACTGAAATGAACAATGACCTTATTTTAGCTGAGTCCCCTCTATAAAAACACTGTTGCCAACTAAGACCACATTCTGAGATACTGGGGATTAGCTCTTCAACATACAAATTTTGGGGACACAATTCAAATCAGAATTAAGCCATCATATGGAAAAACTAGAATATGTGCTATGGAAAACTATATACCACAAAAAATAAAAGGACTTAAGGCAATTTATGAACATCAATGTAAAGGCAGAGTACATATTTGGCAGAGGCTAGGTATATAAGGTATCTCCAATGATAGAAAATTGTAAGTAGGAAATTTCTCCTGCATGTTGCAAAAACAATAGATGTTTCTTTGTAAACAAAGTCTTACTGATTCTGTAATAGTTACAATTACATATAAGCAAAACATGAGAAAAATTAATGGGCAAAGGAAATGAAAGGATAATCAAATTGACTGACTGACTGATTGGCATGGTCCATATCTGGTTTTTACAAGTTTCATTGTTCTCTTACATTGATTTGCATTTGATAAAAATTAAAACATACTTAACCTATATTTTTAGGCTAACCATATTTTTATTTTCTATTAAAAAGAAACTACCATTAGAAATATGTAAGTTAAACACTTCGTAGCTTATTTTTCTGTTATCTCACTGTCTGCTTTTCTTATACTGCCCAGTAAACTACTTTTTCAAAAAATAATCTATTCAGTTACATTGATAAATTGGAAATAGAATCTTTTCCTTGTTATTTCCACAAAAGTACAGTCAGAAAGTTCAGTCGCTCAGTCATGTCTGACTGTTTGGACCCCATGGACTGTAACATGCCAGCCTTCCCTGTCCACCACTAACTCCCAGAGCTTCTTCAAACTCATATCCATCGAGTCAGTGATGCCATCCAACCATCTCATCCTCTGGTATCCCCTTTTCTTCCTGCCTTCAGTCTTTCCCAACATCAGGGTCTTTTCTGATGAGTCAGTTCTTCACATCAGGTGGCCAAAGTATTGAACATATTGGAGTTTCAGCTTCAACATCAGTCCTTCCAATGAATATTCAGGACTGATTTCCTGTAGGATTGACTGGTTGGATCTCCTTGCAGTCCAAGGGACTCTTAAGAGTGATCCAACACCACAGTTCAAAAGCATCAATTTTTTGGTGCTTAGCTTTCTTTATAGTCCAACTCTCACATCCATACATGACCACTGGAAAACCATAGCCTTGACTAGATGAACCTTTGTTGGTAAAGTAATGTCTCTGCTTTTTAATGCTCTAAGATGGTCATAACTTTCCTTCCAAGGAGCAAGCGTCTTTTAATTTCATGGCTGCAGTCACCATCTGCAGTGATTTTGGAGCCCTAAAAAATAAAGTCTCTAAGTTACCATTGTTTCCCCATTTATTGGCCATGAAGTGATGGGACCAGTTCAGTTCAGTTCAGATCAGTCGCGCAGTCGTGTCCGATTCTTTGCGACCCCATGAATCGCAGTATGCCAGGGCTCCATGTCCATCACCAACTCCCAGAGTTCACTCAGACTCACGTCCANCAAAGTACATCTATTTTGTTCTGTATTTATTTTGGTATATTGAAAAGAGAGCTTAAGAATTAATGGGAAAGCTTTCTAAAGCAAACGTTTAATCCAACCAGTTTATTAATAAGGATTAATCAAGCAATCATTGCGTGTGTAACACAGCATATAAAATCCAAGACATGATTCTTACCTTGAAGATCTTAGCATACACTTGAAGAGACATAAGAAATACGTTTAGAATGTAAGTGAGGCAGACTCTAATCTACATCTGCAAAATGTGTTTAATGCCAAAATAGAGCAATACTAGAATGTTACACTGAAGCTTTTATCTTAAATGCAAATTTTTTCTAAGCTTCAAAGTCTAACAAGAAAAAAGCCAAGCCATACTAGAGACTGAACTGAAAGTGAAAAAATTTGTAACACATTGTTTTTATTTAATTTTTTAGATTGTATCATGGAATTTGGGCATTGTTATTTTAAAAATATCACATTAGATATACCTTGATTATTGAAGGCTTTGCTATTCTCTTAAATTTTGCACTCAAGTTGAGTACTTTACTATGCTTATCCTATTCCCAGCCCTGCATACTTATGCTAAATACTCCTTTATCTTGTATACCTTGTATATCATCAGAGATTTCCTAGTTATTTTTTTAATGCATATGTAAACATGGAGTTTGTATTTAAAAAAAAAAAATGTTCCTTGCCTTTATGAGCTACTATATCCCACCAACCTAGAGCAAAGAAGACTTTTACTGACAAAGTGGACAGTTTAGATTAATGCTAACATCTCAGCTTTCACTTGATTTTTGTGTAGTCTTCTTATTCACGTGAGTCTTGAGCATAGCCACTAAGGCATGTTAATATCTTTGTCAGCTTTGTGAAATGTTTGTAAAACATGTTTTGGAAAACATGACTGGGGTATCTTAGGGGGAGAAAGGTGGCTTATGAGAAGAAAATGTATGGATTTGTTTATTGTTCAGTTTATAGTCTGTAAGCCTACAACATATAGCCTTTCAGTCAGGAAACTGTCTTTGATGCACAGTATAAGAATACATGCAGTATAAAAATATATTATTAATTTAGACCTCATCGCTGAGGGTCAGACATGACAGAGTGACTTCACTTTCACTTTTCACTTTCATGCATTGGAGAAGGACATGACAACCCACTCCAGTGTTCTTGCCTGGAGAATCCCAGGGATGGGGGAGCCTGGTGGGCTGCCATCTATGGGGTCGCACAGAGTCAGACATGACTGAAGCAACTTAGCAGCAGCAGCAGCATAGATTTCTGGTGTAAGTCTGAATTGTTGACTTAACATCATTCAGTAATATTTAGAGGGGACTTTATGCTTAAGACCTCATCGCTGAGGGTCAGACATGACAGAGTGACTTCACTTTCACTTTTCACTTTCATGCATTGGAGAAGGACATGACAACCCACTCCAGTGTTCTTGCCTGGAGAATCCCAGGGATGGGGGAGCCTGGTGGGCTGCCATCTATGGGGTCGCACAGAGTCAGACATGACTGAAGCAACTTAGCAGCAGCAGCAGCATAGATTTCTGGTGTAAGTCTGAATTGTTGACTTAACATCATTCAGTAATATTTAGAGGGGACTTTATGCTTTGGCTGGAAGTCACTTTATTGGAAGTAAAGCTCAAATGATCATATGCCCCTGTCTGAGAGGTATTCATCCTTACCAAATTGCTATGTGCTGTTTTCTCTCCTTGGCATTCCTGCTAAAGACTGTAGTGGCATTAAAAGGCAATTATTTCTCATTTTTAGAATCCTATAAGATTTCCAGTACCACATCACAAAGAGGCATACAGGCCCCCTACCAGCACTGTTCTTATGGGATTATTTAACAGCACAGATTGGACTAATAGTATACCTGCAGGACTCCTGGTGCAAGGAGAGTTTCCAGCAATTAGTATAAGTTTGAAAAAAAAAAAAAAAAAAACCAGCTTTCTCTTTACTCTTTAAGATCCTTTTAAAAAATATTTTAAAAATATTGTTGCCTTAAAAATGATTTTTTAAATACTTATTGCTAAAAATGTCTATTTTGGAGAGATCTAAAATGAAGTAACTGCACTGATAAAATATTTTAACAACCATTGCATGGTACATGCTACATTTTTCAATCATATAACCAGAACTTTATAAATGAAGAATTTTTTAGAAGTCTCCAGCTAAATATCCTTATTTTTAAAAAAGGAAACTAAAGCATCAGAAAACTAAGTGGCTTATGCAGTGGCTCTTAGTAACAGCCTGTATTGGAACTGAGCTCTCCTGTCTATAACTGCATTGATTGATTTCCAGGACAATTGAGTGAAAATCTCAATAAAACTTCATCAGTGATTAAAATGTTTAAGGAAAAGATGTCCTAATCAACAAAAGTTTTTTGTTTTGCTTTTTTTCTGACAGTAGTGTAGCCATTAAAAATAGTAGCTGCTATAGACTGAATGTTTGTGTCTTCCCCAAATGTACATGCTAAAACCTTAATCCCCAGTGTGTTAGTATTTGGAGGTAGGGCCTTTGAGAAATAATTAGGGTTAGTTTAGGTCATAAGGATAGAGACCCCATGATGGGATCAGTGCCCTTACAAAGAAATGAAGAAACCAGAACATTTTCTCTCTGTCACGTCAGGATACAGGGAGAAGGTAGTTGCCTGTGAATCAGAAAGTGGGCCCTCACCAAGATCAGGTCCGTACTGACACCCTGATCTCAGTCTTCCAGCCTTTGAAACTGTGAAAAATAAATTTTTCTTATCTAAACCACTGAGTCTATATTATTCTGTTAAAGCACTTTAAACTGACCAAGATAGGAAGCTGCTGCTGCTGCTAAGTTGCTTCAGTCGTGTCCGACTCTGTGCGACCCCATAGACGGCAGCCCACCAGGCTCCCCCGTCCCTGGGATTCTCTAGGCAAGAACACTGGAGTGGGTTGCCATTTCCTTCTCCAAGATAGGAAGAGAAAATATTTATTGGTAAAATCACAAGGATGTGGGACCTCTTAAGCAAAGAACTTTAGCTCTACTCCATGTAGAACAAAGGGACATGACGAGTTTCAGTCTAGAAAGGGAATATGGCCCTTTTGTTGAAGATCATGTCAACTACATGGGGTGCAGCTATTTCTCTACCTTTTTCCTACTGTCTTTCATCTCTGCTTCCTATCTCCTCTAGGTAACTCTTTACCATGATATACGCATTACAGGCACTGATGTGTGCATTTGCCCCAAGCACACATGCAAACAAACACACATACACTGTCACCCACCCCTAGTGAGGTGTGCTTCCATGAATAATACTCTTCAGAGATAGTGCTGTCAACATATATATTTAGAATAAAAGGGGAGAATCTCATAAACCCAAAATAATAAATATTTCTCTCACTCTTCAAGGAAGCAGTTCAGCTAAATAAGCACTCCAGTGTTTTAAGTCATAGTCACTACTTAAGAGATCAGTAGAAAATTCACAGTTTTTTCCCAAGAACAATGGATGAGAAATCACTTTGTATTTATATAATAAAAGAATAATTCTAGGGATTTTTTCCAAAACAAATTGAAACTCCAAATTTTGGACAATTGCTGTGTCCAAAAACATTGCCAGCAGTTTTAAAATTACATTTTGAAGCTTCGAGGAAATTATTTATATTCCAAATTACCTAGATATAAAATATTCTTAAAGCAAGACTCGATGATTAATTGATAGTGTGAAGTGAAGTGAAAGTCACTCAGTTGTGTCTGACTCTTTGTGACCCTATGGGCAGTCCATGGAATTCTCAGGTCAGAATACTGGAGTGAGTAGCCTTTCCCTTCTCCAGAGGATCTTCCCAACCCAGGGATTGAACCCAAGTCTCCCTGGTTGCAGGCAGATTCTTTACCAGCTGAGCCACAGGGGGTAAACATTTTTGGCTTGGACAAATGTGATACCTATAAGAAAATCCAGAACTTATTTCTATGAGACAAGTTGGAATATGATTTATTAGAAAACCCAGAACTTGTTTTCATGAAATTAGTGAGCATATGTGATTCTGGAATTTAGGTGAAGGAAAGGGGATAGAAAAATATACTATTGAATTCCTCAACATACAGATGGTAAACAAAGCCAAAGGAATAGACAAGATAATAAGGGAAGATTTAATAATAGACAAGATAATAAAGGGCAGATTTAGAAAAGATGGGTGCAAGGACTCTGCCCTCAGCATCACAAACTTTTAAGGCACAGATTAAAAAGAGACCAAGGGATAAACAACATAGAATAGGATGCAGGCAATTGTGTTTTTACAAGATTAAAAAGAAACTCCTTCACTAAAGAAAAGCAGGTCAATAGTATCAAATCTTACTAAGAAAGCAAATGAAATATGGCCTAAAAGTCTTCTATACTTTTAGGACAAAAGCTATGACAAACCTAGACAGCATTTTAAAAAGAAGAGACATTACTTTACCAACAAAGGTCCATCTAATCAAAGCTATGATTTTTCCAGTAGTCGTGTATCTGTGTGAGTTGGACCATAAAGAAAGCTGAGCACTGAAGAACTGATGCTTTTGAATGGTGGTGTTGGAGCAGACTCTTGAGAGTCCCTTGGACTGCAAGGAGATCCAACCAGTCAATCCTAAAGGAGATTAGTCTTGCATATGCATTGGAAGGACTGATGCTGAAGCTGAAGCTCTGATACTTTGGCCACCTAATGTGAAAAACTGACTCTTTAGAAAACACCCAGATGCTGGGAAAGACTGAAGGCAGGAAGAGACGGGGATGACAGAGGATGAGATGGTTAGATGGCATCACTGATTTGATGGACATGAGTTTGATCAGACTCCAGGAGTGATAATGGATAGGGAAGCCTGGTGTTCTGTCCATGGGGTTGCAAAGAGTTTGACATGGCTGAGCAATTGAACTGAACTGAACACATTTAGGAGTAAGTCAATAATGTGATACTTTGTGGAGGGCAGTTTCAGTGGTGTTATGACAGGGCAATATAAATGGTAATATAAATATAAGTAAACTGAAGGTAGGTGAAATGTGTTCACCTTAAACAGTAAGTGTTTAGATTTTTTTTGGTCATTTTTAATTTAGATTTGTTTTACTCAGGCTTAATGTTAATACATGCTGTGTTTCAGTAAGAACAATACAGATTCTGTATCTGTGGCTCCAGTCAGATACAGAATTAGCTTCAAGTTACACATACTGAATAAAAGAGGGTGAGTCAGTGAAGGAGGGGAGGGGCGGAGCCCAGGGGGAGAGGGAAGAGAAGAAACAAGGAATTGAACACGCATGCAGGCTTTTCCATTCCACCTTCAATGCTAACCTGTTTCAGAGGGACAGGAAAAGTAGGCAAGAATGGACAGCCACAGGTTGTTGAGCTGTTACCAGCACCATGCTTTTCAGCAACATTTCAGCAGAGTTTGAAACACTTTTTTTTTTTTACAGCAAGGCCATTACAACAAACTCCCCAAACAACCTTTTACCACCTCAAGCTAACATCCAATTAATTTTAAACATTGGTATAAAATTCAATTTAAACAATTAGAAAAAGGGAAAATAATACCACATACACCTCTACAGTGTGATTAGCCTCTCTCTTAGATGCTTGCATGATGTAAAATTCTAATGACTTTCAAATGTAATTCCATTTCTAATGGTGATTTGCCACATCTGGCAGGAGACTGTACAGTGATGCTGAAAAAGCCTCTGTGCAGTCCTGTTAGTGTTCTTAAAGAACCTAAAAGCTGGGACCAGTAAAATCCACAGACATTCACTCTTGCCTTTAAGAACTTTTGAAAACTGTTAAAAAAAGAAAAATAAAAAAACCCAACAGGGAAGGAACTTAAATACTGAGACTAAATGTAAAAGTCAGATTCGGTGGTTCTCAGTGACAATGGGGGAATTTCCAAGAAGGGTGAGATGGGAAGGGTGGTCAGAGGACTTCCCTGGTGGCTCAGATGGGAAAGCGTCTGCCTACAGTGCGGGAGCCCTGGGTACGATCAGGGTGGTCAGAGATGGTTTCTCGTGCTGGCTTTTCTATCTCACTGATTTTCGTCTTCCACACCCTGCAGTGCTTCTTTATCCTGCTCTTCATCACCACCCTGCATGTCTGAAGTCCTTAGTGTCAGACTATCACATTAACCACTGCATGATAAGTGAAGAGTCCTTATAGCTTTCTTCACTCCGTGTGTCCACTTCTGCAGTTGCATCATCAAAAGCTGTTTTAAATAAAAGAACCCAACAGACTTGTACTGAAAGGGGAGGGGTTTCATGAGGGCGTGGTAGACAAGGTTAGGTATTTGGATTTATTTCATGCTGTTTATCCTAATATAGAAACAGTTTGTGTCTGTTGAAATATAAATGGGAGGTAGAAAAAGGAAAGGGACAGATTGAAAATCACAAAAAGAAAAGAAAATCTATGGAGTGAAGCCTCTGCAAAATACAACCCAAAACACAGGCTATAGATAAGGTAGGAAAGGTTTTCCAGACAGGAGAAAAGGAGAGTTATGCTTGCATATCAGTTTGTGAGATAAGTTCCAAGCAGTTAGGAGGCTTCCTTTTGACGATTAGGTCTGCAAATAAAGAGGTATGGCTATTTTCTAAGAATAGGGTGAGGGATTATTGAGATGAGAAGTTAGAGCTCTATGTGTCTGTGTCTGTGTGTGTGTGTGTGTGTGTGTGTGTGTGTGTACAAATGTGTATATGTAAATGTAATATGTAAATGTATATATGTGTGTATATTATACATATATATATCCTCAGATATCTTTCCATCATGTAAAATTGTAAAATTAATTCTTTCAAAATTATCCTTTATTTCAAGTCCTTTTTTTTACTCTTTCTATAATATTCAATCTAAGACTTTCTAGCATTTTTGGACTCCTTTCTCCTGCTTTGTTTCCATTTCCTATATACTTTTAACACCTCCATGAAGTCGCCAGTCTCATTGTTTCTTTTTCCTAGTCTTGCATTTCATTGTCCATTTCTCTTTAACCATAGTGATATTGCACCTATAATCAGTAAATTCCTGGGTCACTGGTATAGCTTTCCTGGCCTTAGCAGCTCTTCTTTTCCCATCATCTCCTGCATTGTTGGCAGATTTCTGAAACTCTGCATCCATTTGTCATTTGCTTGCTAAAACTTTCACTACTTCCACTGTGCTGACAGGATAAAATCCAGTCTCTTATCATGAAATACAAGGCTCTTTATTATGGGCCTCAAACTACTTGTAACAATTTATGTTCAACTAATGCCAACCAAATTGGCAACTTTGACAATGACAAAAGCTCTATTCTTTTACCCATATCTACTTGAAAATTCATAGCACTGTTTTTGTCATATTCCTTAGTTTGGAATGCAGCCTCAATATGACCAGTTTTATAAAAAACTGAACTTTCAGGCACCTTGTATCCTAAGAAATCTATCTAGATTATCTCCCACTCATCTCCTTCCTCTAACTTAATAACATTTATATTGAATATGTACAGATGACCAAGAAGCACCTGAAAAGATGCTCAATATCACTAATTATTAGAGAAACACAAATCAAAACTGCAATGTCATATCATCTCACACCAGTCAGAATGGCTGTCATCAAAACTTCTACAAACAACAGGGGTACTCTTTCTACCCCCTTCTGATGCCTATGTCAGAAGCTTTCTCTATCTCCTTTATACTTTAATAAAACTTTATTACACAAAAGCTCTGAGCGATCAAGCCTGAAAAAAAAAAAAAAAACTTCTACAAACAACAGATGCTGAAGAGGGTTTGGAGAAAAGGGAACCCTCCTACACTATGAATGGGAATGCACATTAGTCTAGTCACTATGGAGAACAATATGGGGATTCCTTAAAAATCTAAAAGATTCCCTGTGATCCAACAATCCTACTCCTGGGTGTATATTTGGAGAAAAACATGGTTTGAAATGATGCATGTGCCCCACTGTAGCACTGTTTACAACAGCCAAGACATGGGAGTAACCTAAATATCCATCAACAGACAAATAGATAAAGATGTGGCACATATATACAATGGAATATTAATCAGCCATTAAAAATAATGAAATAATTCCTTTTGCAGCAACATGGATGGACCTGGAGATGATCATACTTAGTGAAATAAGTCAGAGAAAGACAAATATCATGTGATATTGCTTATATGAGGAATTCAGGAAAAAATGATACAAATGAACTTATTTACAAAATAGAAACAGACTCACAGACTTATAGAATGAATTGATGGTTACCAGGAGAGAAAGGTGAGGGGGAGGGATAGATTAGAAGTTTGGGATTGACATGTACACACTGCTATATTTAAAATAGATAACCAACAGCACCTACTATATATAGCACAGGGAACTCTGCTCAATAGGTTGAAATAATCTAAATGGGAAAATAATTTTTAAAAGAATAGATACATGTGTATGTATAACTGAATCACTTTACTGTATACCTGAAACTAACACAACATTGTTAATAACTCTATTTCTATATAAAATACAGGTTTTTTAAGAAAAGATTAGAAACATTAAAAAATTAAAAGTAAAAAATAACATTAATGCTATTTATCATTGATTTGACAAACATTCCAGTTTCTTTTTATTATATGTACAATAATAGATGTTAAAGTTTAACATCCAGGGTTCAGAAGTTAATTTCCATTTAAAACTCAGTTATATTTAAACATAGTGACTTTGGTAAGTTTTTCAAACTTCTTTGTACCTTAATGTCTTCATCTGTAAAATGATTTGTGAAAATCAAAGAAAATTTATATAATTTTATGTATTGCTTGCCAAGTATCTTGAACATGACAAATACTCAGTATGTCTTAGAAGTATTTTTTGTTGCTGTTACTACCACTATTTTGTGATTTTTTAACTTTTCACTTTCTTCTCAAATGAAATTTGATTATTTTTTGTAGCTCCTAGAGTGAAATATAGTCCCTTGCTTAAACAGGTGTTCAGAAAATATTCATAGCAACATATAGTATAAAACATCATGATACTTCATTAATTTGGCAGTATTTAGTAGTTTTTATATACAAAGTATAATAGTTAATTCAGACATATTCTCCTGTACATACATAATCCACACATATAAGTGCAATATGTCTAAAAGTGAATCGTGGTATCTATTTGCCCATCAAACTGCTTTTTTTGATTTTGCTGTCATCTCCCCAAAGACTGCAGAAAGGAAATTAGAATTTTAGAGATCCTTAACTTCTTTCTTTTTAATCCCCTGCTTTCTCTGTTCAGTTCAGTCACTTGGTCGTGTCTGACTCTTACAACCCCACGAACCACAGCATGCCAGGCCCTCCTGTCCATCACCAACACCTGGAGTTCACCCAAACCCATTCCACTGAGTTGGTGATGCCATCCAAACATCTCATCCTCTGTAGTCCCCTTCTCCTCCTGCCCTAAAGCTTTCCCAGTATCAGGGTCTTTTTCCAGTGAGTCAGCTCTTTGCATCTGGTGGCCAAACTGTTGGAGTTTCAGCTTTAGCATCATTCCTTCCAATGAACACCCAGGACTGATCTCCTTTAGGATGGACTGGTTGGATCTCCTTGCAGTCCAAGGGACTCTCAAGAGTCTTCTCCAACACCACAGTGCAAAAGCATCAATTCTTCAGCGCTCAGATTTCCAACTCTCACATCCATACATGACCACTGGAAAAACCATAGCCTTGACTAGACGGACCTTAGTCGGCAAAGTAATGTCTCTGCTTTTGAATATGCTATCTAGGTTGGTCATAATTTTCCTCCCAAGGAGTAAGTGTCCTTTAATTTCATGGCTGCAATCACCATCTGCAGTGATTTTGTAGCCTCCCAAAATAAAGTCAGCCACTGTTCCCACTGTTTCCCCATCTATTTGCCATGAAGTGATGGGACCAGATGCCATGATCTTCGTTTTCTGAATGTTGAGCTTTAAGCCAACTTTTCACTCTCCTCTTTCACTTTCATCAAGAGGCTCTTTAGCTCTTCATTTTCTGCCATAAGGGTGGTGTTATCTGCATATCTGCAGTTTCTCTGTACCCCTTCCTAACCACATGTTCAATCAATATGACCATCAGAGTCTGTCAAATTTAGCTCTGAGATATCTAGGGAATCTGACCCTCTTTATTCCCATGTTTTGTCACCTATACTCTGTGATATCATTTTACCTTCTCTTGCTGCATGTTGTAAACTCCACATACTCCATCTCTCACACCATCTCTAAGTTTATTGTTTGAACTCAGAGCAAGCACTTAACACATATTTGTGGAAGGTGTTAAAAGACCTAAGTAGAGTTAGCCTTTGATTATGTTACCTGAAAAAAACTTCTAGTCCATTTGGTGCCTTTGTGAGAATTAAAGAAAGCTCTCCTTTCTCAAGTATAGGAAATAAATGCAAATACATATATGCTTATATTAATTAAACTTAGAATATTATTGCACAGTGTAATATCCTGCTGCTGGGGAGCTTTTCAGAGCCCATATTTCCACGTGTGCCCAGACTTGCCTGCTCACAGTGCCTCTCACTTGAAGGATCACTCATACTATCAGCAACAAGCACACTGCACATCCTCCTTCCACCCCACATAACATCATATTTACAGCAGGAAGAAATAAAAGTAACTGTGGAGATATTCAAAGGATGGCCCAGATGCAGAATATCTGATATCTCTGATTGTGCCAATGAGTCTATGTGTCTATGCTTTTCTGAGTGTGTGCCTGATAACATGTACAGCATAGGGCTATAGAATACAGGGTTATCTCTCACGGTGAGGGCTAGCACTATTCCTGCTTACTCCTAAGCTCTCACAGAGGTAGGACTTGTCTAGGGTGTGAACATGCCTAATAAAATGACATCCATGGTGTCATGAGGCCCTTGTGCAGGGCACAAGCCAAACAGACACAGGAAGAGCTTTTATGTTAGCCTTCTATTTCTACCCATCTTACCTCAAGATAAAATCTAAACAATCTGTGGCATTTAAGTTACTTGTCTGGGCTTCCCTGGTGGCTCAGATGGTAAAGCGTCCATCTGTCTGCAATGCAGGAGACCCAGGTTCAGTCCCCGGGTTGAGAAGATCCCCTGGAGAAGGAAATGGCAGCCCACTCCAGTACTCTTGCCTGGAAAATCGTATGGGCAGAGGAGCATGGTAGGCTACAGTTCATGGGGTCACAAAGAGTCAGACAAGACTGAGTAACTTCACTAAGTTACTTGTCGCTTTGGTTCCTATATCCCCAGCTTTATGCCCTTCTACTCCTATATACAAAGAAAATTTCAGTCTTGAGAAACTATTTTCAGATCACCAAGTAATGTTATAATATAGTATGGTGATATGGTAATATAATAATAAAATCTCCACTATCATGTACTAGCTGTGTGATCTTAAACAGGTAACATATTTCATCTTAGTTAATTTCACAGAATTTCATTTTATCATATGTTCAAATTTATAAGATTTCTCCTGGGTAGAATAAAATTGCATCATTTTGCTTGTTTAAAAGTCCTACATATAATTAAAGTAAGCACACTGAGTTAATATTGAGAATACAATCTGAAAAATAATAAGGAGCCATTAAACAATTTTACTTAAAATAGGGTGGTAGGTAAACACATGAAGGTAATCACAGAGGGCTTCAAGAAGGTGGTGCCACTTAAGATGGGCCTGAAACAGGGTAAACAATAAGGAGGAAGGTCACAAGAAAGGAGGTTTCTATTTAGACAAAAATATATTGAAATAGAGTGTCTTGGGATTTGTAAAAGGAAAGAGATTATTGCTTTTCACAGAATCATGAGATATGAGGAAAAAAAGTAGAAGAAATAATATAGAAAGATTAACCCAAAGCTGTGGGTTCTAGTTTAACAAAGTTGGCCTTTGTTTTATGGATTATAAAAGGTCCTACATATTTCTTGAGGAGAAAGTAGACATAACCAGAATTGTACTTGAGGAAAATTTATCTGATAATGGCAAGTGAGACGAGTAGAATCGTGTGGAAGGGGCTTATGTAACTTTCTGTCCTGCTTGCACTTACTTTCTCTCTCTTTTATTTCCAACATAGTGCTACTCCGAAATTTTCTTCATAGGAATGAATGCTGTCCATCACACCACCTCCATCTCCTACTGCACCCACCAAATTAGTTACCAATTCTTGGCATTTCTTCCTAAGAACAAAGTGCCTCAAAGAGTACCTTGCTTATATTAAGTTTGTTAGGATTGATCAAAACACTGTGATCTGAGCCATAGCCATCTTTCTCCAGAAATACTGTAAACATGCTCCTAATTGGTCTCCATGTTTCCATTACTAACCCTCCTGAGTCATTCCCCAGTAAGGGACCTTCCCTGTGTCTTTCAAGTCAATAGATCATGACCCAGATCAGCTCAGAAGCAAAGAGAAGCTTTTTTCTTTGAGAGATGTAAGATCTAGAGTGCATGCTACCAGAGAGACTGGGGGCAACACTGCTTTTGTTTTATTTTTTTAATTTTTAATTGGAAAGTAATTGCTTTACAATGTGTTGATTTCTGCCATACAGCAATGTGAATCACTGATTAGTATACATATGTCCCCTCCCTCTTGTACCTCCTTCCCACCCCCCACCCCATCCCACTTCTCTAGGATGTTACAGAGCACCAGGTTGAGCTCCATGTGTTATACAAGCAACTTCCCACTAGCTATTGTATATATGGTAATGTGGATGTGTCAATGCTGCTCTCAGTTTGCCCACCTTCTCCTTCCCCACTGTGTCCACAAGTGTCTCTACATCTGCATCTCTAGTCCTGGGCAGGGGCCTCCCTGGCGGCTCAGGGATGATAAAGAATCTGCCTGCATTGCGGGAGAGACAGGTTTAATCCCTGGGTCAGGAAGATCTCCTGGAGAAGGGAATGGCAACCTATTCCAGTATTCCTGCCTGGAGAATCCCATGGACAGAGGAGACTATGAGGTTCAGCCCATGAATTGGCAAAGAATCAGACACGACTGAGCAACCAACACTAGTTCTGGGCAGGGCTGCTTTAAAGGGATCGGGTCAGCAGGAGGGACCAGAGTTCCCACGGGGGCGGGGCAGGCGCATCTCTGCTGTAGGCTGAGGCTCTAGATCACAGTGCCCCGTGCAGCGTCTCTGCGCACGACCTGCCAGCAGGTCATGAATTGAGGGTCCTCCACGGAGTTTATTCATATAACTGGAAGAGCTGGGGTGTAGTGACCACAGCCGTTCCTCTCCAGGAACTCGGGTCTGAAGTGCCAGATTACAGTTCTCTATGTGGGGCACTCTGTGAGCAAGTCAAACTAGACTAAGCACAAAGGAAAAACGGTTAGACTTTATTCTATTACCGAGATTCTAGTTTTGTTCCCCTGGAATTTTTTTTAATATTTATTTATTTTTGGCTGCCCCGGGTCTTCGTTGCTGTGCAAACTTTTCTCTAGTTGTGGTGAGCAGGGTGCACGGGCTGCTTTCTTCAGTGCTTCTCTTGTTGCAGAGCTCCGGCTTCAGTAGTTTCGGCTCCTGGGCTCCAGAGTGTCATATTTCTTTTCTTTTCTTTTTTTTATTGGAGTATAATTGCTTTGCAACCTTGTATTCATTTGAGCTGTACAACAATGTGAATCAGCTGTAGGTATACATATACCCACCCCTTTCTCTGAAGCCTCCCTTCCAATGGACCTATTCACAGGCTATGATAAAGATGCAGACACAGAGAATGGACATGCACTCTTCATTCTTGAGGGGCGCCAAGGGGCACAGTTTGAATGTCTGTAATGTCTTCTGGCTAAGTGTCGGCATCGTCATAACTCAAGTAGAGGAGAACTTTTTCCAGCTGTTCTTCGATGGGTTTGATAGTCACCAGGACTCAGCCCTAACCGTACTCCTTGGCAACCACAGTTTGTCTAACCGTTTTGAGACAAAGGACACCAGACAATTTAAGATGCATGCCCAAATATTAGCAAGGGAATAACGGTCACATGTCAAATTTCTGAAAATGAAGGTATCTAGGTTTATTGTCTGGAGGCAAGTGTGCCCTGAGGTTGAGGTCACTGCTGTGGCTTGAATATCCTTGGTTACACTTTGGTTGTTCTTCAGAAGAGAAGCCTGAAGAAGAGAGAGTCACATGATTAGTCAAGGGAATCCATTGCCAAAGGTTGTCTCTTGGGAGGTTGGAGTTTGGCTGTTGCTGCTGCTGCTAAGTCACGTCAGTCGTGTCCAACTCTGTGCAACCCCATAGACGGGGGGCCCTCTTAAATCCAGTGTGAACTCCTCTGCAACTTTGGAGAAGAATTGATGGTTAGAATCACTAAATGGGATCTGTTCCACTTAGGGGTGAGCTGACTTTGTGGGTTGCTTGTTTTCCAGGTTTTTTAGGTACACCTCATCTCCTGGGTGGAAGGGGTGGAGGGCCAGATTGATGGGCATGGGCAGTACCTGGTCATCATATTCCTTGAGAACTTTTCTCACTTAGTGGGCCTCCCTGATGGCTGGACAAGCTGCAGTTAGGGAAAGAAGTGTGGCCCATATTCACTAACTAGACATCCATGGCTTCCTAGATTGAAGCCCAATTTGGTGGTTTTATCTAATTATGCCTTTGTGCAGATTGGCGAGTAATTGGAGGGACCTTGCCTTTAAGGTGTAAGAAGGACTAGTTGCTAGGTCACTGGCTCAAGGTGGCCCTTTTAGCAGTTACATCTGTCTATTTTCTTTTGTTATCTCTGACCCCCCTTTTTGGTGAATCCTACAAGAAATCACTGCCACCTTTTTTGGAAGCTGAACTGCTTCTAAGAGCTTCAACATGCTTTAAGCCGTGTTTTATCTGTTAATTCTCTGAAGTAACTATGGGCTTCCCCAGTGGCTCAGCAGGAAAGAATCCACCTGCAATGCAAGAGATGCGTTCATGGGTCAGCAATATCTCCTGGAAGAGAGCATGGCAACCCATTCTAGTATTCTTGCTTGGAGAATCCCAGGGAGAGAGGAGCCTGGCAGGCTTATAGTCCATGGAGTCACACAGAATCAGACACGACTGAAGTGACTTAGCACGCACTTACACACATGTATGATGTCATACACATTTGGGGAATCAGTATAAACATTTAAGATATTCTCTATCGCAAGCACTAAGGCTCAGGTGATGGGTATCAGCTCTACTTTCTATGCAGAAGACCCTGAGAATAGGGTTCTTGCTTTTATGACTTGTATCTGGGAGGTCACTGTGTATTGCACCAGGCTTTTCCCTTGCTTTCATAATACTTCTCCCCTCTGTGAACCATTCCTCTTCAGCATTTAGGAATGACTCACTTCCTTTGTCAAGTCAGGACATCTGTAATAGATGTGTCTGTGGTTCCTAGAAAGTCATACTTCAGGGTCCCTGTTTCTCTGGGTAGTAGGGTGGCCTGATTGAGTGTGTGACAGGTTTTTATGGCAGCCACTGGGTTGTCTAAAAGCATAACCTGACCTTGAATGGACCTTCTGGGGGATGGCCATTCATTTAGAACTTTTTACACCTGAACCTACTGTGGAGCCATATAGTAATTGACTGACCCATCACTGACTTTTTATCTTCCTTCAGTAGGGTTGTAATAGCTGCTACTGCCTGTAGGCAAGGAGGCCATCCTTTAGCAGTTTGATCTAATTGTTTATAGAGAAAGAAGCAACCACCAAGAAAAGTGGTCCCAGTTTTTGAGGCTGATTTCTCTTCTCTCATGAATGTAAAGGTCAAAGGATTTAGCTAAATCTGGGAGGACCAGGGTAGGAGCCTGAAGACATTGCTTTTTCAATGTTTTAAAGGCTGATTAATATCTAAATTTCATTCACAAGATCATCATTCTTTCCCTTCAATTTTTCATGTAGAGATCTAGCTATTAGGCATCAGGAATTCAGATGCAGCAAAACTCAGCCAGTCCCAGGAATCCCCTAAGCTGTCTTCTAGTTTTAGAAAGGCAAGGCTGCAAGTGGCTTCTTTCCTTTTCTGGCATAAGCTTCTCTGGCTTTATGTGAGAATGAAGCCTAGATAGGTCAACCTAGTTTATGATATTTGGGCCTTTTTCTTGGACACCTTATATCCTTTATTAGTTAAGTGATTAAGCGTGGTTACATTATTTTTGTCAGAGGCCTCCTTAGTAGTCTGATTATCAGAATGTTGTCTGCATACTAGAGGAGGATTAGGTCTTTAGCTAAAGTTTGTCAGAATATGGTGGGAGAATTTTTAAATCCTTGGAGCAGGACTGTCTGGAAGTGTTGTTTTTGTTGTGTGTTTGGGTCCTCTCCAGTGGGTTTCTTTACAGAGAAAGTGAAGTTATAGGCTGATTGACATGGTCTAAAAAGGTCCTGGTCAGGTAGGCCTAATGTATCTATGAATGCCCATTCTTGGGCTTTCCCATAGCTTTACAAGTCTTGTGATCAAGTTTGCCTGAACTGGTGTTCAGTACTGAGTAAATGGCATCAGTATCGCCTAGGAATTCCATAGGCTTCCCCCTATATCCAGTGTCAGTGGGGATTCTCAAGGGTCAATTGGAGTGCCAACTAAGGGTTAGATGGTGCTGATAGTCCCATTTTTTTATCTGTTTGAATCATCTGCCTTTGAGTGTAGCGTCCAGGATCTGCCATTTCCGTCTCCCTTCGGGTGCGGCTAGGTCGTTTGCTCTTCCATTCCTCTTGTCTATGTATGGTGCCCTGATTGCCTTCTAGTTTCCTGGGCTTGTTATCCCATGGTGGTGACTGGGACATCCCATTTCACTCTCAATAAGTTCTGTTATAGTTCTTACAGTAACTGACAGTGTCCTATATCATCTAGTCTCTCTCTCTCTCTCTCTCTCTCTCTCTCACACACACACACACACACACACACACACACCTTGCCTCCTACTCATCTCTTCACCTCACTGATGCAACTCTAGTCAAACTAACTTTCTTTGCTGTTTCTCCACATGTCCAGGCATTTTCCCCTACTTTAAGACCTATATATTGGCAATTCTTTCTGTCCCGAATCTCTACATGTGTCTCTCACCTTTATAAGACCTGGTTTGAACATTCTCTTTAAAATTTCAGCCTGTCCTGACCTGAAACTATTTATCACACTCATCTGCTTCTACATGTCACCTTTCTATACACTGAACATTTATGAATGTATTATCTTTAATTTATTTATTTATCTCTTCCTTCTAAAATAGTAGGTCCATGAAACAAGAATATTGTATTGTTGTTATTATGTCCAATGATATATCCCAGCCCCTAGAGCTCTGTAGGCATATATAGGTATGAGATAAACATATATTTATTGAATTAGTGAATTAATTTAGGTTTACTTTGTGAAATGACTTTAAAATAATATTGAAAAGACGATCAGTAGAAGGCACTGATTTCCCATAATGGAAATTCAACCTAGGTACTTTACTCAAATTAAATACTTAACTTACTGGGGATGCTAACATTGAAAAGATAATTGCACTCCAAGAAAATAAAGTCCTTCTATTTGTAAAATGCTCAATCATCCACGCCCAGTCAAGGGGAGTTGATGGAACCATTAATGAAATTAAATAATTATTAAAATATTTATTCAATATCTATATGTGACATGTGGTTTTCTGGAATTGGCCTGTAGAAAGGGAACACGATAAAAAGACCCCACTAACATAAAGGTTAACTCTAGAGAGAATACAGGCAAAAGACAATCAAATGATCATGAAAATTTTAGGAAATTTATATTGCTATTTAGAAAATAGCAATTGCTATTAAAACAGTAAAACACAGAGTAAAATTATAGAAAGCAAATCAATGTTAGTGAAGCTAATTAAAGAATGTAGTCAGGAAATGAAATTGGAGCTAAATCTTGAATAGTGAGATGTCACCAGTGTAGATATTCAGATACTTGGGGAAGGAAAGTCACAGGAGAAGGATACAGCAGTGCCTAAAGCTCCTGAGAGTAGCTGGCATATTTGAGGTACAAAGAGAATGCCTGTGGATGAGAGTGAAGCATGTTGTGAGGTCAAGAGGTAAAACAGCTGGGGTTATGAAGATCACCGTAGACATCTCATTACTTTTGGAAAATCATTTTTTCCTGCATTTATGAAAAAGAATAGCTTGAAACACTTTATTTGGATAACTATATATGTTCAATAATATACTTGGAGTCATCATGAAACAAATATTAATGTTTTCTTGTTAGACTTTTATTTTTGACATGTTTTTCTTAACTTCTGAAATTAAACAGACTCTCCACCTTAAATATTTTTTCTTAGGCTAAATTTACTTTTCTGTGGCTAAAATGTTCTCCTTTATTTGATATTTTCTTCCCAAATGTAGCAAGAAAGTCAATCCTTTACTGTATATAACTATTTTTCTGAGGTTTCAAAAGAAGACATTATGCTTTAATACCCTGAAGATTTATTTGTAAAACTTCTACAAGGAAAGAAGGGGAACCACAGAAAATTTTGAAGCAGGAGATGAAAAGTCATACAGTAGCTTGTTGAAATATGGTTGGCAAATGATGAGGTGAACTTTAGAATAAGAACTAAGAATTCTCTTCAGGCCTGGAAAGTTGTTGGAGTTATTAAGAACCCATGAACTGATAAGTCAGGGAGGGAATGTTCAGTTGAAGCAAAATAAATAGATTCCAAGAGAAAAGGAAACTTGTGAATCTATTCCATCATTAACTATCAAAACCATATAGTTATTTTCATCTCTTCTTTTAAAACATTACTCAAATGTTTAATACTTAACTTTAAAAATGAACATTAATCCTCAATATTACCAAATTATAGAAGGTGATTTTTAAATATATATATTTTGTTGATGACCCTTGGCTTCCTAAAAGCATTATCTTGAGTTATAATTTTAGTTTTTAAAAAGTTAGGAAGAATGAGAATCTTTAAAAAAAAATATGTTAGTGCCTAGCTATTTTAAACTTTTAAGTTAGTTATTTAAAAAATGAAGCTGACTCTAGTTATGTTTTGCTAAGAAAAGTCTATGATCTTATTTTCTCATTAAGTATTCTTTTAGGACATATATAGAGAAACTACATTAGGCAAACTACATATGTCCAGACAATAAATCTTTAAAACTCAACATATTTGCTAGGATATACCTGTGTAAACTAGAGTACTAATAGAGTAGATCTAGTTATATAATATACCTGGACATTTTAGGTATTGTTCTTTAATTCAAACTGTTTAAATATAATTATTTTACACATTGAAAACAATTCCTAAGATCTCAGTACTTTTTTCTCATTTGTTCTTGAACTGCCCTGCTACTCTAAAAATATCTTTACTCATGTTTGGCTCATATATAATGCAAATATTAAGAGTAGTTAACTTTAGTGCTGTGAAACAGGATAGGGGACAGATGGAGGGTGGAAAGATTCTCATATTGGCCCTTTATACTTAAAGATTGGTTGAATCTATTGTTAATGTATATTAATTTGTTATATTCTTAAGGATGAGTACAAATATTTCTGTTTAAAACAAAACAGAACAAAACCCAGAATCTGTACACAGATGTTTATAGTAACTTTATTCATTCATTGCCAAAACTTGGAAGCAACAAACATGTCCTACAGTAGGTGAATGGATACATAAACTGAATGGAATATTATTCATTGTTAAATATACAGAGCTATCAAACCATAGAAAGACATGGAGGAAATTTAAATGCATATTAATAAGTGAAAGAAGCCAATCTGGAAGGCTACACGTTGTAGAATTCCAACTATATGACATTCTGTAAAAGGCAAAACCGTGGAAACAGTAAAAAATTCAGTAGTTGCCACACATAGGAATTGGTAGAGGAAAGGGATGAATAAGCAGAGTAGAGAGGATTTTTAGTTTGGTAAAAGTATTCTGTATGATGCTACAATGGTGGATACATGTCACTATTCATTTGATCAAACCCATAGAATGTTCATCATCAAAAGTTAACCCTAAAGTAAAGTATGGACTTTGGATGATTATGATGTATTCATGTAGGTTCATCAGTTGTAACAAGTATACCAGTTTTGTGAGGAATATTGGTAATGGGGGAATTATGCATGCATAGGGGAAGGGAGTATTTGGAAAATCACTGTACTTTTAAAATTTTGTTGTGAATCTAAAATGACTCTTAAAAAAATAAGCAAAAATACCTTCTAAAAAGAGATTTATGAGATATAAAAAACATATTTAATCTTTGTCTGACTATAGAAATAGCTTTTTAAAGATGTTAACTTAAAGACTGAGAAAAGCAGTCTAACTTGAAGGGTGAGGGGAAATCATAATTTGGAGACTCTTAGAATGACTTGTATAAGAACATGCACTTTTCTTAGCTATACAGTGATTAAATCCCCAAAGGAAAAAAACCTCTTTACTGGGGCTAATTCTTGTTGAAATGTGTAGCAGTACATTATGAGGACTTCATGGTGATTTTGGATAATAATGATGTGAGAATAAAATGAAACTCATTATTCCAATAAAACTGTAGGTCTGGCCTCTCTACAGAAAATAAAATATCTCTGACATCTACAAATAGAAAACATTTTGTTTTAAATCATAGAATTGGACCCTGACATACAACCATGATTGATCTGATAAACTGTATACACAGTTTTTTCAAATATGGAAAATAATGTTTCATCTCTGAAATCAATATCTGAATTGGAAGCTTCATATATGTTTACATGCTGAATTAAAGGAGGTTCTACATTTTTAAATATTCTGCTATAATTCTAAGCCTGAAAGACCTTGCAAATCACTTAGCAATTAAAAATTTTCCACATACACAATTTTTTTTCAAATATGGAAAATAAGTTTGCATATCTGAAAATAGTATCTGAATTGGAATGCTTCATATATGTTTACATGCAGAATTAAAGGAGGTTTTATATTTTTAAATATTCTATTATATTCCTAACTGTGAAAAACCACACAAATCTCTTAGCAATTGAAAACTTTCCATTTTATATTTAATTTTTCTACAACAGAATGAAAGACTGATAATTATTTAAATTGTAAATAGTGTTATGGAAGCATGTAATAATTTGCATTCTTTAAGTAAATGTGGCGTAGTACTTATGTTCCAAGCCTTGCCCAATTCCATCTCAGTAATCATGAGTTTTACTCTGTGAGGATAATGTACCCTAATCCTATTTACTTACACTTCACCATGCGATAACGGAGAAGGCAATGGCACCCCACTCCAGTACTCTTGCCTGGAAAATCCCATGGATGGAGGAGCCTGGTAGGCTGCAGTCCATGGGGTCGCTAAGTTGGACCTGACTGAGCGACTTCAATTTCACCTTTCGCTTTCATGCATTGGAGAAGGAAATGGCAACCCACTCCAGTGTTCTTGCCTGGAGAATCCCAGGGACGGGGGAGCCTGATGGGCTGCCGTCTATGGGATCGCACAGAGTCGGACACGACTGAAGTGACTTAGCAATTAGCAATGCGATAAAATCAGAAGGCAAGAACTGTCCGAGTATGAATATTGGCCCTTCCTTCAGTTCAATTCAGTCAATCAGTCATGTCCAATTCTTTCAGCCCCATGAAATGCAGCATGCCAGGCTTCCCTGTCCACCACCAGCTCCAGGAGCTTCCTCAAACTCATGTCCATCAAGTCGGTGATGCCCTCCCACCATCTCATCCTATGTCATCCTGTTCTCCTTCTCCATTCAATCTTTCCCAACTCAGAGTCTTTTCCAATGCATCTGCTCTTCACATCAGGTGGTCAAAATATTGAAGTTTCAGCATCAGCACCAGTCCTTCAAATGAATATTCAGGATTGATTTCCTTTAGTATTGATGAGTTTGATCTCCTTGCAGTCCAAGGGACTCTCAAGAGTCTTCTTCAACAATTAGAGTGTCAATTCTTCGCCACACACAGCTTTCTTTATGGTCCAACTCTCACAACCATACATGACTACTGGAAAAACCATAGCTTTGAGTAGATGGACTTTTGTCAGCAAAGTAATGTCTCTGCTTTTTAATAAGCTGTCTAGGTTTGACATAGCTTTTCTTCCAAGAGGAAAGAGTCTTTTAATTTCATGGCTGAAGTCACCATTTGCAGTGGTTTTGGAGCCCAAGAAAATAAAGTCTGACACTGTTTCTACTGTTTCCCCATCTATTTCCCATGAAGTGATGGGACCAGATGCCATGATCTTCGTTTTCTGAATGTTGAGCTTTAAGCCAACTTTTTCACTCTCCACTTTCACTTTCATCAATAGGCTTTTTAGTTCCTCTTCACTTTCTGCCATAAGGGTGGTGTCATGTGCATATCTGAGGTGATTGATTTCTCCTGGCAATCTTGATTCCAGCTTGTGCTTCATCCAGCCCAGCATTTTGCATGTTTTACTCTACATACAAGTTAAGTTATCAGGGTGACAATATACAGCCTTGACATACTCCTTTCCAATTTGGGACTAGTCCATTGTTTCATGTTTGGTTCTGCTGTTGCTTCTTGAGCTTCATACAGATTTCTCTGGATGCAGGTAAGGTGGTCTGGTATTCCCATCTCTTTAAGAATTATCCATAATTTGTTGTGATTCACAAAATCAAAGGCCTGAGCATAGTCAATGAAGCAGAAGTAAATGTTTCTCTGGAATTCACTTGCTTTTTCTATGATCCAGTAGATCTTGGCAACTTAATCTCTTTCCTGTGCATTTTCTAAATCCAGCTAGAACATCTGGAAGTTCTCTGTTCACATATCACTGAGCCTAGCTTAGAGAATTTTAAACATTACTTCTCTAGTGTGTGAGATGAGTGCAATTGTGAGGTAGTTTGAACATTCTTTGGTATTGCATTTCCTTGGGATTGGGGCTTCCCTGCTGCCTCAGCTGGTAAAGAATCTGCCTGCAGTGTAGGAGGCCTGGGTTCAATTCTTTGTTGGAAAGATCCTCTGGAGTAGGGAATGGCTACCCACTCCAGTTTTCTGGCCTGGAGAATCCCTGGACTGTATAGTCCATGGGGTTACAAAGAATCGGACACAACTCAGTGACTTTCACTTCACTTCACTTCTTTGGGATTGGAATGAAAACTGACCTTTTCCAGTCCTGGGGCCATGGCTGAGTTTTCCAAATTTGTTGGCATATTGAGTGCAGCACTTTCACAGCATCATCTTTTAGGATTTGAAATAGCTCAACTGCAATTCCATCACCTCTACTAGCTTTGTTCATAGTGATGCTTCCTAAGGCCCACTTGACTTCATACTCCATGATGTCTGGCTCTAGGTAAGTGATCACATCATGTTTATCTGGTTCATTAAGATCTTTTTTTGTGTGTAGTTCTGTATATTTTTGCCAGCTCTTCTTAATATCTTCTGCTTCAGTTAGGTCCATACCATTTCTATCCTTTATTGTGCCCATCTTTGCATGAAGTGTTCCCTTGGTACTTCTAACTGATTTGAAGAGATCTCTAATCTTTCCCATTCTATTGTTTTCCTGTATTTCTTGCATTATCTCTCCTTGCTATTCTTTGGAACTCTGCATTCAAATGGACATATCTTTTCTTTTCTCCTTTGCCTTTAGTTTCTCTTCTTTTCTCAGCTACTTGTAAGGCCTCCTCAGGCAACCATGATGCCTTTCTGCATTTCTTTTTTGGGGGGATGATTTTGATCACCACCTCCTGTACAATGTCATGAACCTTCATCCATAGTTCTTTAGGCATAGATCTGTGTGTCAGATCTAATCACTTGAATCTATTTGTTACTTCAACTGTATAATAGCAAGGGATTTGATTATGTATTACCTGAATGGTCTAGTGGTTTTCCCTACTTTCTCAATTTAAGTCTGAATTTGGCAATAAGAAGTTCATGATCTGAGCCACAGTCAGCTCCCAGTCTTGTTTTTGCTGACTATGGGTTAAAGCGTCCACCTGCAATGCGGGAGACCCGGGTTTGATCCCTGGGTCGGGAAGATCCTCTGGAGAAGGAAATGGCAATCCACTCCAGTATTCTTGCCTGGAGAATCCCATGGACGGAGAAGCCTAGTAGGTTACAGTCCACGGGGTCGCAAAGAGTCGGACACGACTGAGCGACTTCACCTTCACCTTCACCTTCAAAGTAAAATTTACAATGCTTCTTTCTACTTTTTTAGAGAACAGTTTGAACTCTTTTCATCTCTCTCTTTAGCCAGTGGTAGATCTCCTCAATCTTCTCTGGGTGGCTGAAATTATTGTAAGAGACTTCATATTTATTCAGTTCAGTTCAGTTGCTCAGTCGTGTCTGACTTTTTTCGACCCCATGAATCACAGCACACCAGGCCTCCCTGTCCATCAGCAACTCCCGGAGTTCACTCAGACTCGCGTCCATTGAGTCAGTGATGCCATCCAGCCATCTCATCCTCTGTCATCCCCTTTTCCTCCTGCCCCCAATCCCTCCCAGCATCAGGGTCTTTTCCAATGAGTCAGCTCTTCGCATGAGGTGGCCAAAGTACTGGAGTTTCAGCTTTAGCATCATTCCTTCCAAAGAAATCCCAGGGCTGATCTTCAGAATGGACTGGTTGGATCTCCTTGCAGTCCAAGGGACTCTCAAGAGTCTTCTCCAACACCCCAGTTCAAAAGCATCAATTCTTCTGCGCTCAGTCTTCTTCACAGTCCAACTGTCACATCCATACATGACCACAGGAAAAACCATAGCCTTGATTAGGTGGACCTTTGTTGGCAAAGTAATGTCTCTGCTTTTGAATATACTATCTAGGTTGGTCATAACTTTTCTTCCAAGGAGTAAGCGCCTTTTAATTTCATGGCTGCAGTCACCATCTGCAGTGATTTTGGAGCCCCAAAAAACAAAGTCTGACACTGTTTCTACTGTTTCCCCATCTATTTCCCATGAAGTGATGGGGCCAGATGCCATGATCTTCGTTTTCTGAATGTTTAGCTTCATGCCAACTTTTCCACTCTCCTCTTTCACTTTCAACAAGAGGCTTTTTAGCTCCTCCTCACTTTCTGCCATAAGGGTGGTGTCATCTGCATATCTGAGATTATTGATATTTCTCCCAGCAATCTTGATTCCAGCTTGTGTTTCTTCCAGTCCAGCATTTCTCATGATGTAATTCCCCATCTATTTCCCATGAAGTGATGGGACCAGATGCCATGATCTTCATTTTCTGAATGTTGAGCTTTAAGCCAACTTTTTCACTCTCCTCTTTCACTTTCATCAAGAGGCTTTTTAGCTCCTCTTCACTTTCTGCCATAAGGGTGGTATCATGTGCATATCTGAGGTTATTGATATTTCTCCCAGCAATCTTGATTCCAGCTTGTTCTTCCAGCCCGGCATTTCTCATGATATACTCTGCATAGAATTTAAATAAGCGGGGTGACAATATACAGCCTTGATGTACTCCTTTTCCTATTTGGAACCAGTCTGTTGTTCCATGTCCAGTTCTAACTGTTGCTTCCTGACCTGCATACAGATTTCTCAAGAGGCAGGTCAGGTGGTATGGTATTCCCATCTCTTTCAGAATTTTCCACCATTTTTTTGTGATCCACACAGTCCAAGTCTGTGGCATAGTCAATAAAGCAGAAATAGATGTTTTTCTGGAACTCTCTTGCTTTTTCCATGATCCAGCAGATGTTGGCAATTTGACCTCTGGTTCCTTTGTCTTTTCTAAAACCAGCTTGAACATCAGGAAGTTCCTATTTATTAGAAAACCTCAAATCAATGTGTATGCAAATATTCACACTCGTTTCTGTTTCCCTGAATGCAGGGTAGAATTAATCTTAAATATTTCTTCAAAATGTGTATCTCTTTGTATGTGTGTGTATGTGTGCATGGGGACAGGTGTGTGTGTGTGTGTGTGTGTGTGTGTGTTGACATTGTTCTAATGAAGAGAATAAAGGAAAAATAAAATAGTTGAATTATGTTGAAAAATCATACTGTCTGTAATTGTTACCTAGAACATGAACAATTAAATGTTCTAGGTAACATTTTATTTAAGAATTAAATTAAAAGAGTATTTTTATTGGATCTTAAAAGACTATGTTTATTGGATCAAGTTGATGGGGAAAATTTACCAAGCTATTATGATGATATAAATATATGAAACTATGAAAACATGTAAACATGATAGGAATAATTTAATAGGAGCATATGGTCACTAGTTTTTAACCAGTTAAAATTAAGAGATAAATGTGATTATTCACCTTTGACAGGGTTTGTGTATTTTGCATCTGTGAAGATTTAGTTCTTCATTTAACAAATATTTGTTGAATATCCCTAGCACTGAGAATAAATAAACCAAACAGTAGTGGTCTTTATGCATAAAAAAGCTCAGAGTTTAGGAGGGCCTTAAAGCTACTGTAGGGCTAGTTTAATAATATCATTTTGAGCAAGTGTCTGCTTACTTTTAGGTGATTCATTTCCAAGGCACTGTGGTAACCTCTGCTCATTAGTAAAGGAACATCTCTTAGGGGAAGAAAAAATTCTTACTTTTAAAATAGGAGAAGCTGTGGTAAAATCCTGAGTGGAAGTCTTGTTTCACCTTCCCTTGGGTTCACATACAAGGCAGCACTCTGATATTGTCAAAAGGGCAGGAAACCTGACTTACTGAGCACGTTTCATAAGACACTTCCTTCAGTTATAAATGTAAAGAAGTAGAAGGAATCTGAGACACTGGACAGACTCTCACTCTGTAATTCACTAGTAACATGGTGGCCCATTTTTATTTAAATTAATTTAAATTATCTTATCAAATAAGTTAGGGTGGAACTTTTTGTATTTTTTGTTCCAAATTATATTAAATTTCTATTCAAAAGTTCACTCCCAAGTCACTGTGGTGAGTCAGTGTTTGCTCCAAATTCTTGGCTTGGTGGAGGTGGTTCTAGAAATGAGCAACTTGTCACTGATTTCCTGGAAATGTCTCTCATTCTATTATTTCATGATTTTCTTTTCAAATTGCTAGTGAGCTGAAATTCGAGACCAATGAATGGTCTCCCATCTAGCTTTCCATAAGTCTCTCCTTATTTGTGTGTTTTACTTTTCACTTACAATCTTTTCCCTGGACTGTATCTTTATAATATCACTAAATAAGATTGGAAACAAGTAATAAAATTCAACAAGAAATCTAAATGGAATAGATAAGAGTCTACTTTCTCTTACCAATGATGTTTGCCCAAGTCTTAGTTGAAATAGATAAGCAGAGTAAATGTCCAGCAGCTTACTTTTCAATAGCTATTTGCATTTTAGACCTTTAATCTGATCCTTTTATAAGCAGTTTTCACAATACCATAGCTGACATCTTATCTAAAATCCAGAAAGCCCCTGGGAGAGGGAAGGGTAAGGAAAGTCATTTTGAGGAGACATCTTTCTCTTGAAAGTAATCAAACCTCTAAAAGATTTTATGCAAGTAACTTAGTGAAAAGCTCACCTATTCGAGGATTGTGTTTGTTTGTTTGTTTTAATCCAAAACCCAAAGGTAAGAGTAACTCATTTTGATTTATTTGTTTCTATTTACTAGTTGATCTTCAGTATCCTAAGTGCCCCCAAGACATTGAGCTTTCAATGCTTTCTGCTTTCTGGCCATATGGATGTACAGAAAAATAGAATATTAAATATACTTGTACCTAAAGTTAATTGGTTCTTGATTGCTGCTGCTACTGCTAAGTTGCTTCAGTCGTGTCTGACTCTGTGCGACCCCATAGACAGCAGCCCACCAGGTTCCATCATCCCTGGGATTCTCCAGGCAAGAACACTGGAGTGGGTTGTCATTTCCTTCTCCAATGCAGGAAAGCGAAAAGTGAAGTCACTGAGTCGTGTCCAACTCTCAGCGACCCCATGGACTGCAGCCCACCAGGCTCCTCTGTCCAAGGGATTTTCCAGGCAAGAGTACTGGAGTGGGGTGCCATTGCCTTCTCCAGGTTCTTGATTAGAACTTTCCAAATATATAGTTGGCAGTTCCCTTAAAGGGCTTCCCATATGGCACTAATGGTAAAACACCTTCCTGCCAATGCAGAAGGTGCTGGAGATGTGTGTTCAGTTCCTGGGTTGGGAAAATCCCCTGGAGGAGGGCATGGCAACCCACTCCAGTATTCTTGCCTGGAGAACCCATGGACAGAGGAGTCTCGTGGGCTATATCCATAGGGTCACAGAGTCAGGCATGACTGAAGCGACTTAGCACTCACACAAGTATGCAGCCCCCTCAAAAAGGCAAGATACATGTAAACTGTGTCATTCTCTGTATTCCAGTGTCTTCTAATTATATGTAATTAGTCAAAAGGTGAAAAAAGAAAAACATTCAGACATGTGTCTAAATGGAATGAATTTTTATTACATTTATTAATGAATGCATTGTGAGGAGATCCAACCAGTCCATCCTAAAGGAAATCTGTCCTGGGTGTTCATTGGAAGGACTGATGCTGAAGCTGAAACTCCAATACTTTGGCCACCTCATGAGAAGAGTTAACTCACTGGAAAAGACCCTGATGCTGAGAGGGATTTGGGAGCAGGAGGAGAAGGGGGCAACAGAGGATGAGATGGCTGGATGGCATCACCAATTCGATGGAAATGAGTTTGGGTAAACTCCGGGAGTTGGTGATGGATAGGGAGGCCTGGCGTGCTGTGATTCATGGAGTCGCAGAGTCGGACATGACTGAGCGACTGAACTGAACTAAACTGAACTGAACTGAAAGTGAGCTTCCAAATGATAATATAGTCATTATCCGAATATTACTGAGTAGATTCTTTGACTCTTTACTTTGAGTTTTTAACAAAGATTATAGACAATATAAGCCAAAGGAAATAAGATGAAAGATTCTACCTATTTACACTAAGTAAGATACCTGTCCCAGAGAAAGAAGACAAGATCTACTTGAAGCTCTTTAAGCAGATGAGCAGGTCCCATATTTGAGGATGGTTGTGTTTAGAGATCAAAAGAGATCAAACCAGTCAATCTTAAAGGAAACCAACCCTGAATATTCATTGGAAGGACTGATGCTGAAACTAAAGCTCCAGTATTTTTTTTTCACCTGATGCAAACAACTGACACATTGGAAAAGACCCTGGTGATGGGAAAGATTGAGGGCAGAAAGAAAAGAGGGTGTCAGAGGAGGAGAAGGCTGATGGCATCACGATGTAACGGACATGAACCTGGGCAAACTTTGGGTAATGGTGGAGGAAAGGGAGGCCTGTCATACTGCAGTCCGTGGGGTCAAAAAGAGTCAGACATGACTGGATGACTGAACAGCAACAGCAATGTTTATACTTGCAGTTCTTTACCTTTGTTGAGATACAGAGCTTCCTGTGATTTACAAGTACTATTGTTTCCCTTCCTTAAGAAAATAGGACATAGATATACACACATAAAATGCTCATCGATCCAATGAAACTCAGATTATCTCATTTTGAAAAAAAAAAAGAAATCAAAATCAGATACACATAATGTTTTCTGATGCATGTGCATAGTTTTTGCATCTAAAGAGGATGTGATGGCCCTCAAACCATGTTATTTTCTCAATGGGTTATTTACAGTTTTAGTATAGTAAAGAAACCTAACACTTAAAAGTAACTTTAACGATTATAAATTGGACTATTTTGGAAAGCAGTTTGGAAGTAAGGGTCACTGACTTTTGAATGAGCAAATGAATGAATATTCATGTACAAAAATCATAGCAGTGCATATGTGCTAAGTCACTTCAGTCATGTCTGACTCTGCGAGTCTGTGGACCATAGTCTGCCAGTCTCCTCTGTCCATGGGATTCTCCAGGAAAAAGTACTAGAATGGGTTGCCGTGCTCTCCTCCAGGGGAGCTTCCTGACCCAGGGGTCGAACCCAGGTCTCTTCTGTCTCCTGCACTGACAGGGAGTTCTTTACCTCTAGTGCCACCTGGGATTAAATTCTAATAAAAGCTAGCATGTCTTTAATACTTTCTATATATTGAGCTCATGCTTTTCTATGGGTTTTAAGTCACTTAGTCCTAAAAGCAATTGCCATTAGATACTATTTATTATCCATCATTTTAAGAATGAAAAAGAAAAAAAAAAAAATACCCGGAAGGTTAGAAGTATTAAGGACTAACCCCACAGTTCAAGTAGTAAATAGCATAGTTGAGACATGATCTAGGTCTGCCTACACTTATGCTTTTACTAGTGCATTTTCAGGGTATGGGTTATGTTAATGGAAAATCTGAGACAGCCTAAATATTCAATAATAAAGGAAAGTTTAAGCACTCAGTAATTAAAGATGAAATATAAGAAAGACAAAAATTGAATTTAACCAAATATAGTAATGTGGTGGAAATGCTATAATAGGAAATAAGTGTATGAAAGTAGTGTAAAAAAATACTCGTGTTGGAAATATACGTGTGCAATACGAAAATAATTTTGTATGCCACTTGACAGAATTTGCCAAGTATTAACAGAATTCCTTATGATTTTGTCTCTATAATTTATACTACTGAACAATTTATAATTGTTTTTAGAAAGCATGTATTCCTCTTATGATGATAAAAATAAATTTTAAGCTATTTTTGTAACTGTTACTAATTTCAAAGTTCGTCACCTGTTACTGCTGCTGCTGCTAAGTCACTTCAGTCGCGTCCGACTCTGTGCAACTCCATAGACGGCAGCCCACCAGGCTCTCTCCTCCCTGAGATTCTCCAGGCAAGAACACTGGAGCAGGTTGCCATTTCCTTCTCCAGTGCAGGAAAGGGAAAAGTGAAAGTGAAGTCGCTCATTCGTGTCCGACTCTTAGCGACCCCATGGACTGCAGCCTACCAAGGCTCCTGCGTCCATGGGATTTTCCAGGCAAGAGTACTGGAGTGGGGTGCCATTGCCTTCTCCGCACCTGTTACTAGGACTGCTTAAAACTATAAAAACAGAATTTAGTGCCATCTCTCTTATAAGAAGATAAAACATGCCCCCTAGTGGTCACCATGTTTTGTAAATTCTTTGTTACCTTTTTCCTGTGAAGAATTCTGGTTTACCAAGGCAATGGCACCCCACTCCAGTACTCTTGCCTGGAAAATCCCATGGACGGAAGAGCCTGGTAGGCTGCAGTCCACGGTGTTACAAAGAGTCGGACACGACTGAGCTACTTCACTTTCACTTTTCCCTTTCATGCATTGGAGAAGGAAATGGCAACCCTCTCCAGTGTTCTTGCCTGGAAAATCCCAGGACAGGGGAGCCTGGTAGGCTGCCGTCTATGGGGTCGCACAGAGTCGGACACGACTGAAGCGACTTAGCAGCAGCAGCAGCAGCAGCTATTTAATGATGGTGGGAAGGGAATGGGCATCAAAATACCAGGAGGAATGTCAGTGGTTTCTAATTAGGATCTGAGTTGTTTGGAACATGTCTACTTGTACCCTACTTTAGAGAAATATTTAAATCAATCAACTTGAATATTTAGCAATATTTTTTAAATGTATTTATTTCTCTGTTTATTTTGCCTGCTAACATTTTGAACCTGTATTTACTTTTTAGGATTTTCCAGAGTGAAACATAGCTTTACTTTTACACAGTGTAACTTCCCTGCCATTAATAACGTACTTTATTTCTGAAACCAATTTATTCACTGTTTTAGATATGTTTTTACATGTCAGTACACACACATACAATGGAATATTGTTAAGCCATGAAAAAAATGAAATCTTGTCATTTGCAACAACATGGAGGGACCTAGATGGTATTATGCTAAATGAAATAAACCAGAAACAGAAAGGCAAATATTGTATGATTTCATTTGTATGTGAAATCCAAAAACCAAAACAAATGAACAAGCATAAAAAAAGAGAAACAGTCATGGATACAGAGGGTAAACAGGTGGTTGCCAGAGAAAGGAGGGGATCAGGGAGAGAAAAGAAATCGGGGAAGAGGGTTAAGAGCTATAAACTCCTAGTTTCATCATAAATGAGTCTGGGATATGAAATGTACAGCGTGGGGAATGCAGTTAATAACTATGTAATATCTTTGTATGGTTACTATATCATAACAAGACTTAATTTGAAATGTTTAGAAATATTGAATCACTGTTGTATAATAGGAGCTAGCATAGTATTGTATATCAGTTATGTCTCAAAACTAGACAAAAAATTAAATGAAAAAAGGATTAAATGATCCATAAAACAGTGTAATATATAATTATATATTTAAGGGGTTATACATTTACAGAAGAGAATTTGAACAAATATAAATCAAGTTTTAATTGTCTTTGTTTCTGTGGGATATAATCTGGTAGGAAAAGGGATTTTCTTATATGTCTTTAGACGGTCAAGGAATGTGTTAATTTTATAATGAACTAGCATATGCATGAGAAATAAATAGAATGAAGAGAGAAATTGACAATTTCCAAAAAAACTTTGCATTCTTTTTTAACATATGACTTGAAACAAATTAGGGATTATGTAAAGATGGAATAAGAAGATAGGAAAAATTGCCATGACTCAGGCAAACAAATTGTTTCCAATTTTTCCTGTACTCCAGTACTCCTGCCTGGAAAATCCCATGGACGGAGGAGCCTGGAAGGCTGCTGTCCATGGGGTCGCTGAGGGTCGGACAGGACTGAGCAACTTCACTTTCACTTTTCACTTTCATGCCTTGGAGAAGGAAATGGCAACCCACTCCAATGTTCTTGCCTGGAGAATCCCAGGGACGGAGGAGCCTGGTGGGCTACTGTCTATGGGGTCACGCAGAGTGAGACACGACTGAAGTGACATAGCAGCAGCAGTATACATGTATAAAATATTGTACTATTTTTTGTTTTATTTTTGTTATTTTATTATTGTTTTTATATTTCATTGCTTATTTTTGCTTCTGTAAATAGATATTTCTGTGTGTGTGTGTTACAATTATTAATTCTTATCCAGTCTGCTTCCTTGTTTTTCCTGGAATCCACCACTACCTGTCAGTCATCACTACTTGCCCTAGCCGAGTCAAGGAAAGACAAAAGAATTGTCTTTGGGACAGATCATGTGCACAGGCAAAATTTGTTCAAACCAGATACTGTAGTTAAAATGATAAATTAATCAACAAATCATAAAATTACAGGACTTTTTTTTGCCTTTCTCTATAGAAGGCAATGGCACCCCACTCCAGTACTCTTGCCTGGAAAATCCCATGGATGGAGGAGCCTGGTAGGCTGGAGTCCATGGGTCACTGAGAGTTGGACACGACTGAATGACTTCACTTTCACTTTTCCCTTTCATGCATTGGAAAAGGAAATGCAACCCACTCCAATGTTCTTGCCTGGAGAAACCCAGGGACAGCGGAGCCTGGTGGGTTGCCCTCTATGGGGTCGCACAAAGTCGGAAACGACTGAAGCGACTTAGCAGCAGCAGCAGCAGCAGCAATTGTTTCTGGAACTGAGTAGATGATATTTTCCTTAGATACAGTGTGTGCTCTCAGTTTTCCATAGTTCGAACCAGCCCTGTTTCACTCATTTAAGTTACCGGCTTGAACTCTGATACTGACTGTCGTTTATGGTTCTCTTCAAAGTATTATCACAGCCTCAAAAACTGGTCAGTTACTCCAAGCTGCCAATCCTGTTCTGTTTGCCAAAGATAATCATGTCACTCTTGACTTTAGATAAGACACTTGCAAATCTGCCACCATTTCTTCTCCATCACTAATTTTCCTTGTATGTTCCTTCCTTTGTCTAGAGTTCCTGGTTTGTTTGTTTTGTTTTGTTTTTGGATCCCATTTCCTCTGTGCTCCAAATGCACACCTCCTATCCTAGACTTCCACCTGCTGCTTCATCTTATTATTGCATATCACTTTTTATAAATCATATATTTATTAAGATATCAGTCTTCGAAGGATAAAAGTCAGAATCTTATTAAATGCACCATTGTAAGTTTAATATTCTTAATAACATATGTAATCTTTAATCTAGATATTTTTTAAAGATTTTCTAATCCAAAAAATTAAGGGTAAATCAAGAAACTTAGCGCTCTATTTATCAGAGCATCCTCAAGTATAAAATGTAGTTTTAAAAAGATATCATAACTATACATTTATTACATAATTTTATACAGATACATGCACATTTTTCTTTCCTAAGTCAATATATGTGTGTGTACTCAGTCATGTCTGACTCTTTGCCACCCTTTGGACTGTAGCCCACCAGGATCCTCTGTCTGTGGGCTGTTTTTGGCAAGAATACTGGAGTGGGTTGCCACTTCCTCCTCCAGGATGGCTTCCTGACCCAGTGATTGAACCTGCGTCTCCTACATTGCAGGTAAATTCTTACTGCTGAGCCATCAGGGAAACCCAAGTCGATGTATATTTTGCGTGTTTTTCATTGCATTATAAGTCATGCTTTCCAAGTTAGAGAACAACTCAAAGATATAATGAAGAAGGATTCTAGCATTAAATGATCTAAACATTTTTAGAGGACCAATAATAGCTTCAAGGCAAAAATAGAAGAAAATATGCCATAGAAACAAAAAAAGGATTAAGCAAGATATGGACAGTTGTTTATATGTAATATGATTTCTGTATGAAAATCAGAGAAGCTGAAGTATAGTGTTAGTGTCAGAAAGTAGGGAGAAAAAAAGTGACAATGTATATCTGAAGACTCAAGTTTCTAACCAAGGAGTTAGTTCACTTTTATATGTTCAAAGTACTCATTTTCAAGTGTAAAAGTGGATTATGTGTATGTGTGATATTATTGGTAGTAGTATTTCTGGAGGCAGAAGGCTTAATAGACTTTGACTCTCGGTGTGCTTATGGAGAAAATGAAATAATGCATCTTTGTTTTTTAATTCTTGGTGTGAGGATGACTAGATCATTCAAAGGGGAATACTGCATCTCATATGCAGTTTATTACACATATGTGAAGTATCGCATTGTCCATGATGGCAGGTTGACATGCTGTGGCTGAAAGAACAAGTTTCTTGTAGCTAAGCGGACCTGAATATGAATCCTAGATGTAAGCTGAGTATGTTCTCTGACTTTTCCAAGTCTTTATATTTTTCCCTTGTGGATGAGTGCTTCCCTGGTGGCTCAGAGGTTAAAGCATCTGCCTGGAATGCGGGAGACCTGGGTTCAATACTTGGGTCAGGAAGATCCCCTGGAGAAGGAAATGGCACCACTCCAGTACTCTTGCCTGGAGAATCCCATGGAGGGAGGAGCCTGGTAGGCTACAGTCCATGGGGTTGCAGAGAGTCGGACACAACTGAGCGACTTCACTTTCACTTTCTCGTGCTTGAGTAGTTGTTTTACAAATTTCATCACATGCCTAAATTCCCCATGAATCTTGTCCACAGAGATTTAGCTTTCTACCATCTTCCTATGTCTCCTCTTCTAATTTAGGGTTTCTAGACCTCCTTGTTTTCACCAACTCCCATTTCAGGATGGGCTCTGTATTTCTAGCTGAAGGTTAACTTATTTCTCAGAAATGCCCTGCTATACATTCTCTACCTTCACCTGCGCCAGTCATTCCTTCTCTCTTCTGTACTCCCCTTTCTTATATGTATTATTTTGTTGTTACCTAAATATTCCTAAGCACATCATGTTTCCAAAAACATGACTATTTTATTTTTATCTTAGCTAACCCAATCATTTTCTTGTAAGAGTTTCAACTGCCAAATAAAATTTGGCACTATCAATATTTATTTTTCTCTTTACCAGTAAGCCTGTTGACCTGAAAGCTGAACTCCCCTGAAAACACTTTATACTTAAAAAACAAATGTTTCGTTTAGTACAACTTTGATCCAGAGCTTTCTTTTAAATTCTGCATATTGATTAGTCTTTCCCAAAGTTTTACATAGATGTGTTTAAGTCCCTCCTATCTTAGTTTTTAGAAATAAATAAATCATCCATAGCCAAACCTAGAACTACTTTTCTTTGAACCTACTCATGATTTGAATGCCAATCACATATTTTTCTCCCGTTTTGAACCCAGCTTTTAAAGGCAGCTATCTACTCTCGGGTTTGTTTGTTTGTTTGTTTTTCTTCACCTATTTACTTTTTACTTGCATCTGCTTCTGTCCTCAAACTCTACATGAACTTCTTTGGCACATTACCCACAACTTTTGTATCCTAATCTAGTAGGTGCTCAGTCTGGATGCACTCTGGATCTCTGCTTCTTTTGGAGTGGTCACTCCTTCACTCTTTCAAACTCTCAGATTTTTTGATTAGCCTTTCCCATTTATGTTAACCATCCTACACTTCAAATCTAGATTTATATTTTCTTTCTAACCTCTAACTCACTTTGTAGTTTTAGGCAAGTAAGCTCTTTGATCTTTTCTAAAATTTAGAGGTTTTTTTATTTCATTTTTAATTTAAGAATGAAGATAATGCTACCTATTTCTCATAGCTATTGAGAAAATTAAGTGGCAAAGTACATGAAGTATCTAGTGGCATTTAAAAGAAACTCTTTTCACTATTTGTTTTTCTTTTGCTCACATCTGATTTATAGAATAATTAAGTAAAGTATTCCAAACATATTGTGAATTAGAAAAATAAACTGAAAAAAAAAAAGAAAAATAAACTGAAGATAATCTGAATTTCTTCCAAATTTCAACCCAGGATAAGAAATGCAAATTTTTAAAAATTTGATTATAATTACCTGAATAGCTTTTGTTTTGAGGATATCTTTAATTATTGGAATTAATTATTGGAATAATATACAAAAGATACTAAATATGATTAAGGTCTCAAGCATTCATTTTTTAAAAACATGATCTCATTACTAATGCTTTATAAGAGAAATCTACATAGCTCACTTCTATCAGAATCTTTCCATTGGCTTCCTTTCTTGTGTCAAAATGAGTATGTCAAAGTGCGTACTCTAGTGAAGTTGTAGTCATTTTTTGTTAGCGTCATAGGTTTGAACAAACTTCTTTACATGATCTAACCTTAAACTGCCATCTGCTCTAGAACAGTAGGCTGTTAGCACAGATGCTATGACTTTTTGACACATTGCTGCCACATCTGGCTATCATGTGCGCTTTCTTCTTTCTACCCAACCATGTCGGGACCACATGGTTGTCTTGTTTCTATCTTTTTATTCTCCTGGAAGAGATAATCTCTTTCTATGACTGCTGCTGTCCTATTAGAGCTATTCGGTAAAACATTACATAAAGAAAAGGAAGAAAATTAAATTTTAAATCTGATAAAAATGTTCTGGCATTTTCAAACTGTCATTATATTACATTTTAATAAAATTATGCAGTAGTTTAATGAGTTTGAAGGACTCTTTGACTGAATATATTATTCTGTATTGAATTAATGTCAGAAAGGGTTGTTCAGATAGGCGTTTTCCTTGTTGTCCTCTCCTTTTGATTCTCTTTCCTGTGAATTCTTACCACTTGAGCTTCCTGAATTTCAACTCTGTCTCATCCATTTAACTCCAATCACCAGGCTTTGTTTGAGTTCTACTTCTTAGTGCTGTGAACTGAAATTGCAGATAATGAGCTGACAATCTATCGAAGGGCTGATTTCTTGTTTCCCTTCCCTCAGGCGTCACTGTTCTGTGCTGCCTCCTGTCCAATGTGTCAGACAATAATTGCATCATATATTTTGCCTTGTTTCTTTTAATTTTGTTTTTTTAATGCAGGTGTGTAAAACCAGTCCTGGCTACTACATTTTGAACAGAAGTGAGTTGAGAATTTATGTATTTTAACTATAGTAATTAGCCTAACATAACTGAGCGTTCCAAAATAGAACAGACTGAAAATATTATAAGCCCTGATTATGTAGAAATGACATAAATAAGAAAAGAAGGAAGGGAAAGTGAAAGTATTATATGGAAGTCATTTCCCTTATGTTTTATTGTAGGCAGTAAATACCAATTATATAACATACATATATGTATATATATTTATCAAATAATAGAAATTATGTAGATAACCAAAAAAAAAGTCAACATAATTAACTAAAATGGGAAGGTACAGATGAAGAAAAAGAGAAGGGAAGGTAGAATGTATTAGTTTCATCATTGCTAATAGTACGGAATCAACCATTAGTGTATAAATAAATAGAAATTTAAGTACATTATACCTTATAGTTGTAATGTAACTACTAAAATGAACATACAAACCACTCAGTTATCAAAATATACACACAAGGATAATGCAAAAAAAGGGGGCAGAAGGAGGGCTACAGTCCATGTGTTTGCAAAAATTCAGACACAACTGACTGACTGAGCATGCACACAAATATTGACTGGCTAAAATTATAAGCTGAAAGAAAAAATATTTTCTCACTGTTACAAATTACAAAGTAACATGCTATGCAGTTGAAGGAAAGTTCAACAAAATCTTGGGGTGGCCATGAGCCAAGTTTCTGGTCCAGTTCAGTTCAGTTCAGTCACTCAGTCATGTCCGACTCGCGACCCGATGGACTGCGGCACACCAGGCTTCCCTGTCCATCACCAACTCCCAGAGTTTGCTGAAATTCATGTCTGTCGAGTTGGTGGTGCCATCTAACAATCTCATCTTCTGCTGTCCCCTTCTCCTCCTTCCCTCAATCTTTCGCAGCACCAGGGTATTTTCCAATGAGTCAGTTCTTCACTGGTCCAGTGAGTCCCTTTCCTACCAGGAGTGAGGAGGGGTCCCTGGTCTCTCAGGGTTCCTGCTGCCTTCAGTCTTGGCTGGGAGCAGTTCCTGGGAAGTGTGCCCTGAGCACATACATACTCACTGACAGATTCCAGAGTACAGACACTGAGCCCTAGGTCAAATAAGCTCCCACAGTTGGAGGTTTGTGAGGCCCGTTCTCACGTATAGATGGCTGTAAAGAAGCATTGTTTTAGAGACTGAAATACAAACAAAACACCAAAATACTGTTTAACCTCCTGAAACCATAGATCATTTCGTGTGATGGTTCCTCCTCAAAAACTCCTAAAACTTTGTTATTCCCTTGTGACATGTTTCACATTTAATGTTTATAATGTATGTAAATTAATAAACTTGATATTTGTCCTTGGCTTATTAAATTATCACAGATAAATACCCAAAGAAGTTGACATACAAAAACAAAGGCTTTAATTTTATTGGGGGACAGCGGGAGGGATCAAAATTAACATTTATTACAGCTTTTTTTTTTACTATATTCATTGATTCTTCACCAATGTTACATGAAAAAAGTGAAAGTTAAAAAAATCGGAAAAATTAGAAACTATTAGAAATTAAATGCAGCAAAAATAACGCTATAATTTTTTAAGAAAAACATATGCATTGTCTTTCTAACCAGCAAAATCTACTACCACAGACAATGGAACACTCGGCCATTCTTTTTCCTTTAAGTGAGAGAAATGCAAATATATTGCAAATATTGTGGATAGATAAATATTTCTGTAAAAATAATTATCCTAAGATATGACAGAATGTGCTACCAATACACTTCAGATTCTGGGGTGAAATGCATTGTGATATTTTTAATTTCTATAATAGATGCTATAGCCACAATTACTTTTTAAAAATTCACAGAAATTCAAAGCAAAGAACAAAGTCAAATGAGACTTCATATATCATGTTTGATATAAATCAAATTTCAATACTATCCACATGGCTTCTGAAAAAAGCTAAGCTTAACTTCCAAACTCTTCATTGTTTGACATGAATGAATAGAGTTCTTCATGGGAAAGAAGTAAATCTTTTCTTATAAATGCTCCCTCTATGTGTAGTGGAATCTCTGTCTTCACATTCCATCTTTCATAGCATTTGCTACTTTATCCCCTGTAGTGCTAACATTACCAGTTTCCATATACTTAAACTCTGTAATCATCAAATGATGCTTCAAAGGATGTTTAGAGTATTTAGTCTAAGAAGATCAGATCACTCTGTCTCTGCTATAAATTAAATGTTAGTTATCCTTTTCATTTTTTTTTCTTCTCTTCATACTGGCTGATATCATCCTTAAATAATTAATGTTTATTAATGAATTCATATTAATTAAGTAACCCATAAATAAATGGATATGTTTGTTCAAAGCCTTTAATTCTTCTACATTACCAAATTTAGAGATCAGCTGCAGGACTGCTTCTCAAGTTTTGCTTTTAGTATTTTTAAAACATTACTGTTGCAACTGAATTTGCAATCTCCTGATTAATTTCTATTTCCTCATCTTACAGTTTAGTAGTAGGAGTTGGCACCCCACTCCAGTACTCTTGCCTGGAAAATCTCATGGATGGAGGGAGCCTGGTAGGCTGCAGTAGTCCATGGGGTCGCTAAGAGTCGGACATGACTGAGCGACTTCACTTTCACTTTTCACTTTCCTGCATTGGAGAAGGAAATGGCAACCCACTCCAGTGTTCTTGCCTGGAAAATCCTAGGGGCGGGAGAGCCTGGTGGGCTGGCGTCTATGGGGTTGCACAGAGTCGGACATGACTGAAGTGACTTAGCAGTAGCAGCAGCATCTGCAACTTCGATGAACTTGATCACACCTAGGCTTTGATTTTTTTT
>SJXQ01008140.1:315663-369388 GCA_006408695.1 Aepyceros melampus
ACCTCATTAGAACTGATTCAAATGTATTCTTTTTAATGGCTGAGTAATACTCCATTGTGTATATGTACCACTGCTTTCTTATCCATTCATCTGCTGATGGACATCTAGGTTGCTTCCATGTCCTGGCTATTATAAACAGTGCTGTGATGAACATTGGGGTACACGTGTCTCTTTCAATTCTGGTTTCCTCAGTGTGTATGTCCAGCAGTGGGATTGCTGGGTCATAAGGCAGTTCTATTTGGAGTTTTTCAGGGAATCTCCATACTGTTCTCCATAGTGGCTGTACTAGTTTGCATTCCCACCAACAGTGTAAGAGGGTTCCCTTTTCTCCACATCCTCTCCAGCATTTATTGCTTGTAGACTTTTGGATCACAGCCATTCTGACTGGCGTGAAATGGTACCTCATTGTGGTTTTGATTTGCATTTCTCTGATAATGAGTGATGTTGAGCATCTTTTCATGTGTTTGTTAGCCATCTGTATGTCTTCTTTGGAGAAATGTCTATTTAGTTCTTTGGCCCATTTTTTGATTGGGTCACTTATTTTTCTGGAATTGAGCTGCATAAGCTGCTTGTATGTTTTTGAGATTAGTTGTTTGTCAGTTGCTTCATTTGCTATTATTTTCTCCCACTTTGAAGGCTGTCTTTTCACCTTACTTATAGTTTCCTTTGTTGTGCAGAAGCTTTTAATTTTAATTAGATCCCATTTGTTTACTTTTGCTTTTATTTCCAATATTCTGGGAGGTGGGTCATAGAGGATCCTGCTGTGATGTATATCGGAGAGTGTTTTGCCTATGTTTTCCTCTAGGAGGTTTATAGTTTCTGGTCTTACGAGTAGATCTTTAATCCATTTTGAGATTATTTTTGTGTTTGGTGTTAGAAAGTGTTCTAGTTTCATTCTTTTACAAGTGGTTGACCAGTTTTCCCAGCAAACTGCTTGTCACTCTTCCAAATGCTCTTGGGTCTCTTGGGTGGGTACTAGGTTGTGCAAAAGTAATCATAGTTTTTGTGTTCTTGAACTTTGCCATTTGTTATTGGAATACATTCCTAAATAAATACACATTTCTTGCTTTTTTGGCTAATGAATTATTACTTGTAGTTTATTTTATATGTATTTTAGACTATGGAATTTTTTTTAGACAAAAAGCTAAATTTAGCAATTTTCTTGTTGGAGTTCAAAACGGGTTTTGAATAAAGCAGCAGAGACAACTTGCAACATCAACAACGCCTTTGGCCCCGAACTGCTAATGAACATACAGTGCAGTGGTGGCTCAAGAAGTTTTGCAAAGGAGATGGAAGTCTTGAAGATGAGGAGCATAGTTACTGGCCATCAGAAGTTGACAGCTACCAACTGAGAGCATCATCAATGCTGATGCTCTTACAGCTACATGAGAAGTTGCCCAAGAACTCAACATTGACCATTCTACAGTTGTTTGGTATTTGAAGCAAACTGGAAAGTGAAAAAGCTCAATAAATGGATGCTTCATGAGCTGACTGCAAAAAAAAAAAAAAAATCATTGTTTTGAAGTGTCCTCGTCTCTTAATCTATGCAGCAACAATGAAACATTTCTCGGTTGAATTGTGGTGTGCAACAAAAAGGGGAATTTGTACGACAAAGAGCAATGACCAGCTGTGTCACTGGCCTAAGAAGAAACTCCAAAGCACTTCCCAAAACCAAATGCAACAAAAAGTAGGTCATGGTCCTGTTTGCTGGTCTGATGCACTACAGGTTTCTGAATCCTTGTGAAACCATTTCTTCTGAGATGTATTCTCAGCAAATCAATGAGATGCACCAAAAACTGCAATGCCTGCAGCCGGCATTGGCCAGCAGAATGGACCCGATTCTTCTCTGCAACCACACCCAACTACACAGCGCACAACCAGCGCTTCAAAAGCTGAATGAATGGACTACGAAGTTCTGCCTCATCTGTCATATTCACCTGACCTCTTGCCAAGTGACTACCACTTCTTCAAGCATCCTGACTTTTTTTGGCAGGGAAAATTCTTCCACAAACAGCAGGATGGAGAAAATGCTTTTTAAGAGTTCACTGAATCCTGAAGCACAGAATTCTGTCACTACAGGAATAAAACCTTCCAATTGGCAAAAATGTGTTGATTGTAATAGTTTCTATTTTGATTAATAAAGATGTATTTGAACCTAGTTATAATTATTTAAACTTCAAGGTCCATATGGCTGATTCATGTTGATGTTTTGACAGAAAACAACAAGATTCTATAAAATGATTATCCTTCAATTAAAAAGTAAATTAATTTAAAAAGAGATTTTCAGTAAAAAAATAAAATTCAGGATCCAAAATCCTTATTACTTTTGCACCAACCTATACAGACAATGATTTATGTACACTCTTTTGGAAATGGTTAATGATTCTCCAGAAGCTTTTTGTAAGTCAGTGAGGTATACATAAATCAATAGAAAATTGGTCTTGCATTTTCATAGGTGACAGAGTAATTTGTAAATAGTATCATCTCATTTATAATATTGTAATTATATACCACATGTATACATCATTTTTTACAAAATTAATTAATCCATTTCAAAATTTTATAAATGCAGAAACATACCTCAGAAACATTTTTAAAAAGAGCTTTTATTTTGTATGGTTTTATATTTACAAAGTTATAAAGATAGATCAGGTTCTGGATACCCTCAACTCAAGTTTTCCCTGTTTTTGACATCTTATATTGTATATTTGTCATAACTAATAACTGATATTGATACATTATTATTAATGAAAGGCCATATTTCATTCACATTCTCTTTGTTTCTACCTAGTGCTCCCAAAGACTAGAGTGAATTCTTCCTTTCAGCCACTGCCTGGTATGGAGAAGCAACCTCTGTCTCCTCTTGTGTATGATTTAGCAAAACAATATAGAATCAGGAGGAAATGGGAAATCATAGCTTTAATGATGACTCAGTGGGCAGTGATTGTACAAGAAGAAGTAAATTCCTAGCACAAGTGCACCACCTGCCTACAGCAAGTAAATTCCTTCTAAAAGGGATTGGAGGACATGGGGTAGGGAGTTTTCTCTAGCTCAAGCTGAGCACCTGAAACTTGGCAGTTTTTAGTCTCCCAGATTAACTGGTATCCCCCATTTTAGGATATTTAATATCAAACTCCATGACTAATAAAAAAAGGTCCTAGCAAGCCTTGCTTATCAAATGGAAATGGGATAACCAGCCTGACCTCAGTGGCATCTTGGTTTTATAAGAGAGGGTAGCTATTCTTTTAGACTGAAATGGTCTTGGATAAATCATATATGGCAATTAACACTGGCACTCAGTGATTCTTCCCCTGTGACTTAATTTAATGAATTTAATAAGATCCAAGTTAAGTTTAACAACAAATCCTGAGCCTCTGCAGATAGAATTTGTATGTAGGAAAGATTAGCAATGGAATATTAGTTCCTTTTTGGCCCATTTATTACTTGGTGTAATCATTGTCAATAATAGTAAGCAATAATAAAACCCCTATGGTGAGTCTTTATATGGTGAGACTTCCCTTATACTATATTCTGTATCTCTTTTAAGACTTTACAGTATGAACTTAATTGTTTCTAAGCTTAACTCTTGACATATAAACCCAAGACTTAACAGGTAAAGCACTTTTATCTTAAAAAAGAAATCATTTTATCTTATGTTTTCAGAAATCAGATTAAAAAATCATAGTTGAATAAGTACTTCTTTGTTCTACCATGGTATTCACCCTTCTGGGAAATTAAGTATACTTTTGGGCAGTAAACTAAATCACACTGATGGAAAACTACAGAGTAATATGATTCATGGGGATTTTTTTTCTTTTTTTAAGTCATTGGTTTCCTCTCTTGAGGTATTATGGTTGACTAGGAACAGTGGCTCAAAGAGCATGTCCTGTGAAAAATATATTTTCTGTGAAAGAGAAGGTTCCCTCAGAGTTTTTTAATCAACCACACGTTGATAAAGGGAGAAAAGAGTAGGGAGCTGGGGCCGACCAGAACAGCATGACACGAAAAGCTGAAGTCCCTGGAACTCTCAGGTGCTGAACTTTGAGCCAGCAGTGAAAATGTGAATTTAGCATACAGTCTGTGCAACATCAGCATGAAAAAGTTAAATTCAGTACAAAAAGCAACTTTGAGAAAACTAGTTTGCAATATGGTGAGAAATAAAATTGTTTCCTCTTACTTTTGAAAAGTAATTCCTAGATTGTTTTAAAACTAAGCAAGAAAATTACATATAAGGTAAAATGAAGAAATAAGGAGTATTTCTTAGACTTATCAGAAACTACAAACCATAAAATGAAAAAACTTAGTATATTTGACTACATCAAAAAAAAAACAAAAAAACACTTTCTTTTAAAAGATAAATTTTACAAATGTTCAAAGGGCTGTCAAAAAATGTATATACTTCACTGAAGAAGAAATAAGACTTTCTAATAGGTATGCTCATCTTTAGAGATGTCCAACTTCTTTAGTAATAAGAGAAAAAAATTAAAAATGAAGCATTACTTTATATCCACTTTAGAGGCAATGGATACAGTTCTGGATAAGCCAATATTTATGATGGTGTGAAATGGAAGCAAAACCTTGGAAAGCTAGAGTGCAATCTTGAACTATGAAGTGAAATTAAAGTTGTTTATACCTCAAGCTCCTTTAATATCTCTCCTGACATACATCTTACCTAGACACACTCTTGCATAGATGCATTAATATATATATATATATCAAGACATATTTTTCCATAGTTTATGTGGTAATTCTAGGCAACATAGCTACTATCACTAAAAAAATATGTAATTGCATTTGCTGACTGCATGAGAAAGAATATTATTTAGATAAATATTAAAAGCATCAATGTGGAGATATATATATATATAAAGCATTATTCATGGTTCTTAAGAGAATAATTGTAAGTTTAAAATAGCAACAGAATGAGATTCATAGTATAATTTCATTTATGTAAATTAAAATATGCATATAAAATATAGTTGTGTATTTTTCAATTTGAATACTTATATTAAACACATTACAGTTGGCCACTATTTTAGTAAGAAGAATGAGAGAAGGCATGGGTAATATGGAGAAATTAAATGATATAAAGTAAGGAAAAGGCCTAATGCAGACCTTTAAATTATATGATTATAATTTTCATGAAGCAAAATGTATGGTAAACTCAGTTTTTCACTCTGAAGTGAAGTGAAGTGAAGTAGCTCAGTCATGTCTGACTCTTTGCGACCCCGTGGACTGTAACCCACCGGGCTCCTCCATCCATGGGATTCTCCAGGCAAGAGTACTGGAGTGGGTTGATTCAAATATGGATGGGGGTAGTGCCAACCACAACCTCCCCCCAAACCCCTAAATTTCCAAGGAGCAAGATAATAGAGGCTTTCAATGTTTTAAGTCAAATGACTGATTAATTTGTAGACTTCAAAATAATAAAATATTTTTATTATTAAAAAAATATGTAATTGCATTTGCTGACTGCATGAGAAAGAATATTATTTAGATAAATATTAAAAGCATCAATGTGGAGATATATATATATATAAAGCATTATTCATGGTTCTTAAGAGAATAATTGTAAGTTTAAAATAGCAACAGAATGAGATTCATAGTATAATTTCATTTATGTAAATTAAAATATGCATATAAAATATAGTTGTGTATTTTTCAATTTGAATACTTATATTAAACACATTACAGTTGGCCACTATTTTAGTAAGAAGAATGAGAGAAGGCATGGGTAATATGGAGAAATTAAATGATATAAAGTAAGGAAAAGGCCTAATGCAGACCTTTAAATTATATGATTATAATTTTCATGAAGCAAAATGTATGGTAAACTCAGTTTTTCACTCTGAAGTGAAGTGAAGTGAAGTAGCTCAGTCATGTCTGACTCTTTGCGACCCCGTGGACTGTAACCCACCGGGCTCCTCCATCCATGGGATTCTCCAGGCAAGAGTACTGGAGTGGGTTGATTCAAATATGGATGGGGGTAGTGCCAACCACAACCTCCCCCCAAACCCCTAAATTTCCAAGGAGCAAGATAATAGAGGCTTTCAATGTTTTAAGTCAAATGACTGATTAATTTGTAGACTTCAAAATAATAAAATATTTTTATTATTATTATTTTGAAGAGGGAAGTTTTAAATGTTTCCAAGCATAAACCTCTCTTAAAGTTGACAAAGCAGTAACCATGAAGTGACAAGTTTTATTTACACTGAACTCTGAGGTTTTTTGAAGATGCCTTAGAGGCTAAGTAGATGAAACATTGATATCCTCTTTTAAAAAGACAATTTCTAATATATTTATCTTAATATTTATTCTGACACAAGAACTCATCATAAAAAAATACCAATTTTCTATTATTTCATTTAAAACAACCTTGAAACAATTCATATAACAGTCCTCTTTTGAATTTTTTATAAGTATTTTTGTGTATAAAAGCTGTCTTTATTAAACCTTCATAATTTATTTTGTAAGAAAAAAATAGTATATATAAGCAGTTATTTTTTGAGTTGTGGTGAAATTGGGGTATAATTTAATATAGTCACACAGAAGCCTGCACTCATATATTTTCAGTTGCTTCATTCATGATTGCAAAAACCTGGAAGCAACCCATATGTCAATTTTTAATAAAGATAAACTTAAAAAAATAATCTTGCATTTACTAAAATGTTAGGACATTTATGTTTTTAGCTATGATTTTTTAAATATCCAAATCATAAAATAAAATATTCTTTTCCATTTTTATGTTCTATATTTTCAAATTAATATAATAATAATTCATATTCAAATCAAGATGTGTTTCTTTTGTTGTTGTTTTGATTTTGTTATTGTTAACTCTTTTTGTACAAGCTCTTTTGAGTTTAGGGTAAAAGTCTGTTCTACTTTTCCCAAAATGCTGTGTTCTCTGATACTGTCATTTACATATGATCATAGCAATCATTGAAAGTCTGTTACCTCCTAATCACTTCTGATTGTATAGTTCTGCGTGATACATGCAGAATAGGAAGAACAGAATTCCAGTTCCAATTCCAATGTAATTCCCTTTACCCATTAAAATGAAATTTAGTTTCTTCAGTACCAGTCTATAGAAATGTCTGTGAGGTTCTTAAAATTTATTTAGAAATAACTTTCCCTCCAGCTTTATTTTGGAGGTATAACATCATCTTTGGTCTTTATTATTTCTCTGCAGAGGTGATTTTCTTCTTATAGAGCTAGTCATTTTCTTAGTTCTGGCCACAAGGCAAAAAGTACAATCATCATGTATTAGGTCATTGTTTCAGAGCTCAGGTCCAAGTTTGTGAAGGCTTCTATTCTGTCACAAAAATTTTCCATCTCAAATGTGAGGCAAGAGGAATGGGAATGATCAATGCTTTCATTCCAAGATGTGATATATGTTAGACAAGACAGCTGTCAGGTTGTAAAGAAAGATATGGCAAGAAATTCCATGAAGATGAAACTCAAAAGCTTTTTAATTTTGTATTTTTTAAGAAAAAACTATAGTGTGAAAACTAAACTAGTTTCTAGATATTTTTCTAAAATTTTCACATTTTATTTACTATATCATCTTAAAAGCATATTTGTATTATTATGCCATCAGAGGAAAAGGTTTCTGGTTTGATAATCATGAAGTTGTGTTTCTTGAATGAGGATTCAGGCTTCAGTAATTTACATTATTATTTAATGACATGATAACTGTAGCTTTCTTATAACATTTTACCCATAGCACAGTGCTTTTTAAGAGCTTTAGGAGAAATTTTTTGTTTTGCTCTCCCCACAGAATGACATATAAGCAAAACCAACTGAATCCTGTTATAAACACTGAGAAATGAAGACTATAATCAAGAATTCATGTGCAATTTATTTTATTGCCACTAGATGGCGGATGTTAGCTGTGGATCTCACCAACCACACGAAGTTTAGATTTAACATGCCTTGTTTCCCCGGAGTATCTACTACACTTTCCCAACTATCTTCCCTTTCATCCTTGATCATTTTGAGATGTTGTTTTAGATTAACAAACTTTTACATATTAAAAAAAATACTAAAATCTGATGTAATTATTTAATAATTAATATCACATGATTATTTCTATAACTAGTTAAATAGAGGTTTTTATATAGATATTGCTTAATGTATTAGTAGGGAAAATACGGTGTTCCCTCTTGATACTTCCTTGTGGGGAAACCCTCAAACATTTTCAATATGAAAAGACTAATTTGGATGAAGTCTTGAAAAATAAATCACGTTTGATCAGATACTACAAAAGATAAAGGGAAGCTTTACTTTTTTTGAAAAAATCATATTAAAAGATTATCATTTGGGTAATAATGACCAGGAAATCTTCTGATGATTATTTACTTTGAATGAAGTGACTGTCTCTATTTAGGAAATAGCCATGTGTGTGCCTGCATGCTAAGTCGCTTCAGTCCTGTCGACTCTTTGTGGCCCTTGGACTATAGTCCATCAGGGCCCTTTGTCCATGGAATTCTCCAGGCAAGAATACTTAAGTGGGTTTCCATGCCCATAAAACCCAAAATCTTAGAGAAACTTCCCTTAATAATAAGTATTAGCATATATAAGAAACAATTAAGATAATTCTCACCCATCTTGAGAGAATAAAAAAGAAGAAATATTATACTCAGAGCTTGGTACTTTGTTGAAGTATAGATGGGACACCATCTGAAACTTCCCACCTGTCGTATTTAGCAACCAGAGGTCGATAAAACCAGGCTCAGGCCCAGAGTATATTTATCAAGGTAGCGGAGCTCCAGTGAAATTTTAATTCTCAATCCATGCAGATCTGATCCACCAAGGTCAGCACCTTGACTGGGGAAAAAAGTAAAACTTGAAATCAGTACATCTAGGATGATAACATTGATGAACATGAAACAAGGTCTCCTCCAGGCCTATAGAAGTGGCCCATTCCTCTCTGTAAAAAATAAGCACTCCACATTGGCTTGAAGTCAACATCTTGCAATTTAACTTGCAGGTCATTTAGCATCAGTCCCCACTGCCTCAGATAACTACTAGACCAATAAATACTGTCAAATCAAAACATAACTCAACTGAGCAAGTGCTAATTCTGCCGGGGAAGAAAAATGATTGTGTCCCAGAGAAGCTGCAGAACTTAGTATCTTAGTCCATTCTTAACGAGATGATAACAAAATACTTGTTAATTTTGAGAAGACACAAATAATCAGACTGTAGCACCTAGCTAGTACATGCCATCAGAAGCTGCAAAGTGTATATGACACTCCATCCTGAGGGTGCTGATGTTGATGAATCTAGAGCCCTGGAACATAAAATTCAGTTCAGTTCAGTTCAGTCGCTCAGTCGTGTCTGACTCTTTGCGACCCCATGAATCGCAGCACGCCAGGCCTCCCTGTCCATCACCAACTCCCGGAGTTCACTCAGACTCGCGTCCATCGAGTCAATGATGCCATCCAGCCATCTCACCTCTGTCGTTCCCTTCTTAACATAAAATTATTAAGGGATAAATTATTATGGCAGTGGTGATTAATAGCCTGGCAAGGACCACAGGAAACAGGGTTAGTATGCTGTTGGAAGCTTAGAAAAATAAAGAGCCATACTTAAATGAAGTAAAAATTGTATAACTTTCTTGGTTCAGGAAGGGACCAAGTGGCATTCTAGAGGAGGTCTTATACAAGGACAGAAAACGCCCAGCTATTATCCACAGGAGATCCCAGAGAGCATTGCATTTATCAGTCAATAATGTATCTGTTGGTGAGATGACATCCCTTTGAGAACCTCAGTGGTGCCTGTTTTTTATGGGCTGATCTGACAGTAGGAGTTTCGTTACAGAATTAAGCACTTATACCGTGATGCAGGGATGTCCCAGGTGGCACTAGTGGTGAAGAGGCCGACTGCCAACGCAGGAGACATAAGAGACGCGAATTCGATCCTGGTCCAGGAGGATCCCCTGGAGGAGGAAATGGCAACCCACTCCAGTATTCTTGCCTGGAGAATGCCATGGACAGAGGAGCTCGGTGGGCTACAGTCCATGGGGTCTCAAAGAGTCAGACATGACTTCGCATTGTAATGGAGGTAATAGGATATCAGAATGAGGAAACGTGTGCACTTAAGAGCCAGAAACAAGAAACCCTATAATGAGAACATGGTCAGAGTAGCAGCTGCTAATGCCTGGCTTACAGAGAGTTATAGAGGTGGTTATTAGGACACGTTTCTCCATGTCTAAGATATATGGACAGCTAGTTTGGGTATTTCACAATTTGTACAGTTGGAAGAATTAAAGCACTCACAATCTGGAAATTGTGGGCCACTATTTCAATAAGAAGTTATGAGCCCATGCCCAGTACTCAGAGCTGAGGTATTCTGAAGATCTAGAGCCCTTTATCTGAAGGAGTGGCTGCATCCTCCTGGGGAAGTGGGAAAAAATAATACTACAGAATGTATACATGGCAATAATTCCCCAATAGGTCTTTCTCCAAAGAAAACTAGATCATTTTCTTTTGCAGGTTATCAGTGTAAAAAAGGGAAATCAGGTATTTTGATAACAGCCAAATACAGACTTTAACTTAAAATTAATTACTAAGATCTGAAACATCACCATATCTCAGCTTTAGGGCTTACAGAGGCCAGGTGAAATAAATGAAGTCCTAGCTCAAGTCTCCCTCACTTTTGGTCCAGTCATCTCACTCCCACTTTGTTAGAATTTCCATGCTGATCTATTTCCACACTGGATGTATTTGGTTGTTGGAAAAACTACATTAGTTCCTTGGCCTATTGCAAAGGCCAAATGTTAGCCTCTGAAATTGCCCTTTCCCTGGCAAAGATGGTAACTAAAAAACAATATCATAGTCTAGGAGTAGGTAGAACATAACAGGGATTAGTTCTACCCTTAAATATATAAATGATGGTGGTGGTTCTCATACAAGTCTTATTTAGTTCATAAGTCCTTCCTTGATAAAAATTTATATGGCTTCTTGTCGATTAGAAGATGCTCTCAAACTCAATCAAGAAGTATCTTCAGTTTTAGCTATTGATTTGGATGTAGTAACTACTACAGCTTATCAGCATAGTCTCAGTTAAATTATGTAAGGACATTTATTTAGTGGATAAATTTTTATCCATATGAGAAATGAGTTTACCTTCATGGAATAGACAATAATACACATTAATATTTATTGTCTCATTCAGGCTTCCTTGATGGTTCAGTGGTAAAGAATCCACCTGTAATACTGGAGATCCCTGGATTGAGAAGACCCCTTGGAGGAAGAAAAGGGCGACCCACTCCAGTATTCTTGCCTGAAAAATCTCATGGACAGAGAAGCCTGGCAGGCTGCATAGGGTGACAAAGCCTTGGACAAGACTGAAGCGACTGAGCTCACATTGTCTTGTTAAGGTTAAGGGTATTCTCTCACTTTCTGTCATAATATTCTCCAAAGGGTCCAAGATTGTCTGGACATAAGACCACAGTGTTCTATTATGTCTATCTTATCATAGTAATTACATAGATGACAAAAATTTAAGAAAGTTGGAGGCCTTGGTAAGACACAGGAACATCAGAGGATGGGGAATGAATCTTACGAAGACTCAGGGGCAGGCTACTTTAGTAGTTTTTGTTTTTAGACTTCTCATGTTTTGGTGTAACTGAGACATTCCCACTAAAGTACAGGAAAATTGTTTCACTTAGTACTTCTCACACTGATCTATTAGCTATGTAACAGTAAAAGCTAACAAATACGAGTGAGACTAAGAGTAAGAAAGGGCTCTGCAGCAGGTATTGGCTGTAGGGTAAGCAGCCCTGCCTCTGTGCTAGGTGACCTAGCTTAAATCTATAATGCAAAAGGAATCGGTGGTGAGAAAAACATCATGTAGAATTTGTGCAAAACCTCAGTAAAAGAATGAGAATGTAAACCCATAGTGTTTAATGGCAAAGCCATTCCATCTATGGAAGAAACACCGCCCCCTCCCCCCCACCGCCCCATTCAGAAAAACAGCTCTTGGTGAACAAGAGGTAATTTCAACTGTCTGATCATGGAATACTAGGTGACTGTGGGGCTACAGCTGGCCATCTTGAGCTAAGTTCTGTTGGACCAATCAAGTCAAAAGCTGAGTGGAACCAACAACAATTCAGGGCAAAACTTGAGAACATCTATGATCAGGCATGCACAGAGCCAGAGGACAAAAGTTAGCTGCTTGGTCTGGTGGCCCAGACCTTCTTGTCTTTCACTGTTGTTCCAGACACTGCTCCTTCAGCTCACATCTAAGGCAGGGTGGGTTGGAGAAGCAGAAAGACTGAGTTTACTTCACTGATGAGTTAGCTGAGTATAGGGATGCAAGCAGGAAAGGGGTTTCTGTTGCAAGAGTTGGTCTGAAGGTCACAACTGTTATTTCGTCCCTCCCTTCCTTACTACCTATTCTAGATTCCTCTCACTCTAGGCTGGAACCTCTGAGGAGTCCTCTCTTGAAGCGTATCATAATTGTACTTCTTCCTTCATTGCTTTAGGTGTTATTCCCCAAAGCACTCCTGCAGTGAACTCTTGCAAACAAATTTCTACTTGAGAGTTGTTTTTCAGGGAATCTGACCTAAGAATTGTCTGACATAGGAAAAACCTATGCAAGTGCAAACTTGCTTTTTCTTTTTTCCTTTCAGTATTGCTACTCTCATAAAATACCACTAATTTTGTGGTAGAGCTCTACCACAAAGTATACTAATATATTATATTAGTATATTAGTATTTGAAGTATATTAGGATACTTAGCATATGTTTTGTCTCAAAATTTATCAGACAAATTCATCATCAAAAAAGGATGAAATTGTTTACCACTTAGATTTTTGATCTTGTCCTTTGAAAAAGAAAATCAAATCCAGTTTCTGAGTAGTCTAATAAAGAGTTCAGTCTGATTTCATGATATATTATTTACTTAATAAATGACTTCATGTGAATGCATTCTATTTTTAAATGTCTTCATTTAATGTTCATTTTTGAAATACAATCACAATCTGAGTACAGTTGAAATCCTCAATTTATTTTCTATTCCTGATTAGTCTATTATAAATTTTTTAGCTAAAAAACTAACATATCTATAGCACATAAACTTTAGCATAATTGCAACATTAAAAGTCAGATCTATAAAAATATGACAGTTATGTTGATAAAAAATAAACATTGTTTTATTGTTAAAGCTGCATTTTTAGAAGACCTTTTCAAATATAGCAAATGACATGATGATATGATGACCTTTATGCTGGTGAAAGTCAAATGTTTTCCACTGGAATCACTTACTTTTTTTAATTGTTCAGCATCTTGACATCTTCTATTTGACTGTTGAATACATACTGCATTTCTGTCACTGAAAAGAAGGGGGAAAATACTTTGTTAAATATTTATAAAAGCTTTAGTGACTGTTAAAAGATAGAAATGTAGATTTGGCCAATAAAAGTAATAGATACGTAAATATTTTATAAAACTAATATTTTGGAGGAGATAACTTCTGTAATTAACCATTGATCCAGGATCTGTGTATGCGTGACACCTGGTACATCAATAATTAACAAATCTCAGGTTCTTTACAACTTATGAACAAAGAGAGGAGGTAGGGGTTTGGATTAGTATATATATTGAAAAATGCTTATCTCTCCACTACACTAATGAATTTCCCTGACTCTCTTCTAATAAACCTGACATCCTGCTGCTGCTGCTAAGTTGCTTCAGTCGTGTCCGACTCTGTGCGACCCCATAGACGGCAGCCCACCAGGCTTTGCCATCACTGGAACTCTCCAGGCAAGAACACTGGAATGGGTTGCCATTTCCTTCTCCAATGCAGGAAAGTGAAAAGTGAAAGTGAAGTCGTTCAGTCGTGTCTAACTCTTAGCGACCCCATGGGCTGCAGCTCCTCCGTGCATGGGATTTTCCAGGCAAGAGTACTGGAGTGGGGTGCCATTGTCTTCTCCATAGCCACTCCCTATCCTTTAATGCTTTCTTATCTTTTTGAGAAATTATGTTTTCAACTGCCACTAACATCCGTTGACTCCATCTCCCAAGACTCTGAAGAAATTTCTCATTGAAAGAAGTGAAATCTTTAAAGTGGTGCAAAGTAAACACATGGTCCAGCTGTCCGTGGTTGTGCTCCGTCATGTCCAACTCTTTGCAATCCTGTATATAGACGCCCGCCAGGCTTCTCTGTTCATGGGATTTTCCAGGCAAGAATATTGGAGTGGATTGCCATTTCCTCCTCTAGGGGATCTTCCCAACCCAGGGATCAAATCCATGTCTCCTCTGTCTCATGAACTGCTGGCAGATTCCTTACTTGCTGAGCCATCTGGAAAGCCCTAAACAGTAATAGGTATACTCATATGCACACCCAAACACTACCGTGAATCATTTAAAGTAGTCTAATTCCCATTCACTCATTCGTTGAATATCATCTTGGAGAGACTGGGATTGTGGGCTCTGGGACTGATCGCTGGGATTTTCATCCTATCTCTGTCATTTACCATGCATATAACATTATGCAATGATCATGCATAATGCATCATGCATTATTTGACCTTCTACTGCTTCATGTCTTTATATGAAGATGGGACTAGAAAATAAAACACTTATCTCCCTGGTTAGAAGTGAGCATTAAATGACTTTAGGCATATTCTGGTACATAAAGAGTAATCAGTAATCTAGATTTTTTTCCAATTGCTAGAAGAAAGGAAGTTTTCTCCTCGTGTACATAGTGTCCTATGCAGCTACTTACCTTCAAGACTTGAAAGGTTTAACTCATATATACCTTTAATGAAGAAATTAATTAAGCAACGGAATGACAGGGAGTGAAATCAAGAAATAATAAGACTAAGATTGAGAAAGCAGTGACTTAATATGGCAGATGCTGTCCCAGAGTCGGTGGCATTCACTGAATGAACACTTTATGGAGTTGGAGTAGTTCAATGTCTTTGTAGAATGTACCCTGGCATTTAGTATTGGGAATCATTCTTTTTCCTTCCTCTTGAAATGGTCATAAAATGATACATTTTAATAGCAAATATGATATAATTAACACACCCCCTCACTTTCATTAATTGTTTCCCTCATAAAGGTCACAGCTGTTCACAAAGCCCTGGAATTATGTAAAAGAGGCCATGGTAAACAAATTCAAAGATGAATGATTTGATGTCTGACTAAAGTAAGGACTGTATGGCTGAGCTGGCCCCCACTGGGTGAGGGCAATCACTTCACCAGTTATGAAATATCCATTCAGAAGCTGCTTTGTTCAAGACAAAAATGTGCACACACGTGTACAGTTATAAACATAAGTGAAATAACCATCGGTCTTTAATAAGACAGCATAATTCCAGTTCTAATTACAGTGAAGGAAAATATCATGGAAACAAGATTATTGCAATAATTGTTCCAGTTTACACAGGGAGATAGGTGGATAATTCTGGAAAAGAAATCTTTGGGGGAAAAAAGTTGTTTGGGGATTGGATTCTGTATAGATAGAAAGTAGGAAAAATAGTGATTTGACTTTGATGATATATAATGGCCTCCTTCATGCAGCACAGGGTCTGTGGGGTAATGGCTCCAAAGCTCGGGAGACCCATGACAGGGGTTCTCAAGACAGTCCAGTGACTGCAGAAAGTGTGTTACAAGATTTTTTCTTATTTTAAAATATATTTTTTCTATATTTTTGATGCACATATACTACAGTACCACACAGAAATCCATATAAAATATGTAAAAAACATTTATTGGAGTTGTTGCTCTACATTTATTTCCTTATAGTATCACATAATGGAAAAGGTTTGGAGAATAATAATGTAACCAAATGACATCATTGTATATTATTTGGCTTTTCAGTAAAGGTATTGATATAATCACAATGTAGCATGGCTTATAGTTTATTAAGTTTTAGGACTGAGTTATTAGAATGAAATTATGGTTACCACTAGAGACTGAGACTGAGATGAATGCTGGGTGCCTTGGGACCAGATAAAATCTGCTTTTTTTCATTATAAGCTCTTACGCACTAAATTAGTTCCATCATGGTTGTATATTATGTAGAAATTTCAAAGAAAACTGTTGTTTACTTCCTTAAATTGAGTTTAGAGTTGGCTTTTGTGCTGTAATGGTGACTGATGTGGTATATTAGCTATATATAATTAATGTGATATGTGCATCAAGAAATTAGGCAATTATTCTGACTTAGTGACTGAATAACAAATTTCCCAACTATTCCATTCATTACAACAATTCAAAATATTTGTTAGAAATAAAAAATTCCAAGTCCCCTCTTGTAAAGATATTTATTTAGGCAATGTGGGGCCTAAATAAGTTTGGCCTAAATAAGTTTGGCCTAAATAAGTTCAACACTTAATGAATTTTTAATGGAAATCTGAAATTGTTATTTTGACAAATTTTCTGTGGGACACATGATGCCAAATTTAGATTTATTTGTCAGTTAAATTTAAAATGAACATGATACTTTTAATTATGCATGTCACATTCAAAGTATGTAATGAATAAGATAAGTTGTAGATATGCTTTATTATTTCATTTTTTGTTTTCTTTACATTTTATTCCAAACTCAGTCAATGTAATGCTTCTCTCAACCTACATACCAATTTTTTGATGCTCTCTTCAAATATAGTTAGCATCCAAGGAACAAACAACTTATTCTTACTGTTGCTTCTCTCATTCTTATTTTTAGATCCTGTTTCACTTCTTTCACCTTCATCCTTCAGAGTTCTGCTCACTTGTACCTTCTGATGGGATATGCTGACTCTATTCATAAGCCAGTAATCAGTATTTGAACAAGAAAGATATTAAGTGTCAATTCCTCTTCATAGGGCAATGCTTCTTAACCCTGGTTGCACATTATAATCATCTAAGGGACATATTTCAAATCCTGAAAGATGATGCTGTGAAAGTGCTGCACTTAATATACCAGCAAATTTGGAAAACTCAGCAATGGCCACAGGACTGGAAAAGGTCAGTTTTCATTCTGATCCCAAAAAAAGGCAATGCCAAAGAGTGCTCAAACTACCACACAATTGCACTCATCTCACATGCTAGTAAAGTAATGCTCAAAATTCTCTAAGCCAGGCTTTAGCAATACATGAACCATGAACTTCCAGATGTTCAAGCTGATTTTAGAAAAGGCAGAGGAACCAGAGATCAAATTGCCAACATCCGCTGGATCATGGAAAAAGCAAGAGAGTTCCAGAAAAACATCTATTTCTGCTTCATTGACTATGCCAAAGCTTTTGACTGTGTAGATCACAATAAATTGTGGAAAATTCTGAGAGAGATGGGAATACCAGACCACCTGACCTGCCTCTTGAGAAATCTGTATGCAGGTCAGGAAGCAACATAGAACTGGACATGGAACAACAGACTGGTTCCAAATAGGAAAAGGAATACGTCAAGGCTGTATATTGTCACCCTGCTTATTTAACTTATATGCAGAGTACATCATGAGAAACAATGGACTGGAAGAAACACAAGCTGGAATCAAGATTGCCAGGAGAAATATCGATAAGCTCAAATATGCAGATGACACCACCTTTAGGGCAGAAAGTGAAGAGGAACTAAAAAGCCTCCTGATGAAAATGAAAGAGGAGAGTATAAAAGTTGGCTTAAAGTTCAACATTCACAAACAAAGATCATGGCATCTGGTCCCATCACTTCATGGGAAATAGATGGGGAAACAGTGGAAACAGTGTCAGATTTTATTTTTTGGGCTCCAAAATCACTGCAGATGGTGATTGTAGCCATGAAATTAAAAGATGCTTACTCCTTGAAAGAAAAGCTATGAGCAACCTAGATAGCATATTCAAAAGCAAAGATATTACTTTGCCGACTAAGTTCCGTCTAGTCAAGGCTATGGTTTTTCCTGTGGTCATGTATGGATGTGAGAGTTGGACTGTAAAGAAGGCTGAGCACCAAAGAATTGATGCTTTTGAACTGTGGTGTTGGAGAAGACTCTTGAGAGTCTTTTGGACTGCAGGGAGATCCAATCAGTCCATTCTAAAGGAGATCAGCCCTGGGATTTCTTTGGAAGGAATGATGCTCCAGTACTTTGGCTACCTCATGGGAAGAGTTGACTCACTGGAAAAGACTCTGATGCTGGGAGGGATTGGGGGCAGGAGGAGAAGGGGACGACAGAGGATGAGATGGCTGGATGGCATCACCGACTCGATGGAGGTGAGTCTGAGTGAACTCCGGGAGTTGGTGATGGACAGGGAGGCCTGGCGTGCTGGGATTCATGGGGTTGCAAAGAGTCAGACACGACTGAGCGACTGAACTGAACTGAACTGAACTGAAGGGACATATAGGGTTTTAACACACTTCAGTCTTGGTGAAGGAGAGCTTCTTTGAGTAGGATATGGACATCAGCATGTTTAACATAAGACTGATAACTCTTATTTACAGATGAGGAAGCTCAGGTTCAGATAGACCGAGTGGTTTCCCCAAGATTATATTGAAATTAAATGATGCTATTACTAATTTACCTGTTTAGTTCAGATGGTAAAGCATCTGTCTACAATGCGGGAGACCCGGATTCAGTCCCTGGGTCGGGAAGATCTCCTGGAGAAGGAAATGGCAACCCACTCCAGTATTCTTGCCTGGAAAATCCCATGGATGGAGGAACCTTGTAGGCCACAGTCCTTGGGGTCAAAAGAGTCAGACATGATTGAGCAACTTCACTATCACTACCCTAACCTATATTCTTCCATCTGTATCTTTAATACCTGAAAAAATATCATCTATTATTTATTCCATCTATGATTCTAGTAAAAATTTCCCTTTAACTTATCATTACACACACACACACACAACACACACATTTGAAAGAGATACCAATGTGCACAAGTCTCCTCTATTCTAGAATAAAAATATTTTGTAACTGTCACTTGAATTTATTTATGTTGCTCTACTATCCCATCTCTTTTTTCCACATCTGTTAGAAAAATCTCTGGAAGGAATATTTTATGGCTGATTACTCATTTCCATTGTCATTGCATGGTATTTACCTTCTGAAAGGTTACCAGCACTAAACCTGTTAAGCAAAGATAATTTGAGTGCCTGGTATTTTATTGGCACTGGAGATAAACACTGCATTAATATTTCTAGCTCCTCCAATAAGTTTGTGGTAAGAAAAAGAGAGAGAGATCAATGATATATGATAATATATGATAATAGATGTTTTAGGAGTAAATGAAACTTCCATTCAAGGAAGTTTATCCGAGGAATGTGATGCCTGAGTTATCTTGCTTTGCAACTAGGAGTTGGTGAAGAAGAGTGAAGAGGGTCAAAAAGGGCATAAAGCAGAGAGGTGTATAAACTGAATATATTCAGTCAAGTCCCATGCAAAAGAATAAGGGCATAACAGACTTACTGAGCTATAAGTGTTGCTATAATCCCAGAATTAGTGATATATAGCTGAGATCCTACATCTTTAGGGATAGTGAAGATCATGATCACTTTTATTCACTAAGAATTTGAAATTTTGGCAATATGAAATTGGCCCCAGGTCTTTATTTCTTTATAGATTAAATTTACAGGTTTCTTTATAGGTTATTATTATGTACCAGGCCTGGCACTTAGTACATGCTTGCACAATGTTGTTCATAAATAGTTTACATCATTATATAGTAGCAAGGGAAGCAGTATGTGAAGATATGAAAGAAATGTAGGAAGAAACAGTGAGGCCAATTAGTAATCTACTGCCTTGGTAAACAAAAAGTGGTTAAAAATTTTCAAGTAATAATGGAGATTAATGGGGGTTAAAAGAAGGCATTTGAACCTACTTTGGATGGGGTTATATATATTTAAGAAAGATAAGAATTTTTATCAATCCTTCATTATAATTAAGAAAAATTAAAGTAATGAATATTTGAATAGTAGACCACTTATTATAATGTACTTGGATCTTTAAACAAAAATAAGCATTTATAATTCCCTTAATTTAATCATAGTTTGCATAATTAAAACTTGACAGTGTAATAATTAATCATTCCATAATGCTTCTCCTCAATAGTGTGAAGCCTTTTATGCTTTTAGAACATTTTTGTGCTTTTAAAACATAGGAACATTAATATCGTATTCTGCTTCTTACCTGGATCAGTTTCACATCCATCATGAAGTACTGATGCACAGAAGAAAGTAAAGTTACAATTGTTATTCAATGCTAAATTTATGTTCATATAAATATATATATAGATAGATATTGATATTACCAGTGATCATTATAATTCCTTATAGGATTACTGCTTTGTCATTCACAAAATCACTATACTAGGGTCATTTATCCAACAAAAAAACTAACAACTGATTAAAATTATTGTCTTATTTACTCCTAATGTTATGTATTAAGCAAATACTTATGCTGAACATTTACTCGTAGTGTCATAGCATTTTGCTTGTTGATATTAAAGCTTTACTCAGGTGTATCCAAGACACTGATCACTGTTATGCTGTCTCCAGGACAGCTAGAAAGAACGAGTACTGTTGCCTTTCTACTGACTCCTTAACAAAAGCAATAGACTTAGAAAAATCACAATTAGGCCACATCTCCTCTAACTGTAGGTCACTGAAGACATTGATAGGTGCTGTTTCGATGGAATGTTAGAGAAGAAACCTTTAGAATGAAGGAATAGATATTTGGCAGCAAGAAATTGTACATAGCCAAAATAAATAACTCTTTCAATGGTCTTATTATAATAACAGAAATGAAGTGGTTACTCAAGGAAAAATGGAGTCAAGGGAAGCATTTTGAAAGTAGATTATCATAAGTCATGTCAGGCAATGTGAATGGTCTAAGAGGAAGAGATGGAGGGAGGTATAAAGTAAGAAAGTAAAAGAGGGGGAATTTTTTCTCATGAGAATATTGGAGTCATAGGTACTGAAAACATATGTGCAAGGATTGGCCTTAGAGAGGAGCAGGGAGATTTGTGGACTGGAAAGAAGTCAGGTCGTGTAGTACTGATGCAGGCCGGTTTGTGGGGTTGGTTCTGGGAGTCTGAGAGAGTTTGCAAATATAACAGTGTCTTTTTTTGTTTATGAAATGTGATGAAATGTCACAGTTCATTGTGAAAAGAGATGCAAGTATTGGAGATTTGAGAAAGCAGGAAAGCTCTGAAACTGTCATCACTGAAAATGGTAAAGTGAATTTATTAGGGATACATAGACAATTATGACTGTATTGAGCTACCATTTGAAATCATGATCATAAATCTGGAGTCCAGAATGCATAGTTGTATTGTTTTCAATAGGAGCATAGTGCTGTTTAGGTAGTTATAGAGCAGACAATAATTGGATTTAATCAGAAGTGAAGTTTTTTTTTTTTTCCCCCAAATGAGTTTGAAGGAAGTAAATGTTAAGTGTTTACAAAAAGAGCAATAATTCTGGACAATGGATCCAAGTCACATACGAATAAAAATAATATTTGAGAGTAGTAATAAATAAAGAAAAGCTACTAGGGCCATCAGCATGGAGGATTTTAGATAAATAGGGAAATACCTAAATATTTTTGATTAAGCTGTGTAGAGACCAGAGCGGGATAGTTGTCATCTAGATTTCCTAATGTGTTACAATTATTAATGATGACAAAGTCCTGAAGGTAACCATTAGAGTGGTTATCTGGAATAAGAAGGACAAAGAGTAGGGGTAGAGGAGTTAACAGAATGGATCAGGCATGACATTGGTGGTGGATCATTTTTGTGAAAGGTCAATATGCCATGAATATACTGGGAACAGTGCTGAAAATAAAACCAATAAAGTCATCAATGAATTTGAGGATAACAGTAACAACAATTAATTCCTGTTAAAACATAGTGAAAGTGAAGTTGCTCAGTTGTGTCCAACTCTGCAACGCCATGGACTGCAGCCTACCAGGCTCCTCCATCCACGGGATTTTCCAAGCAAGAGTACTGGAGTGGATTGCCATTTCCTTCTCAAGGAAATCTTCCCAACCCAGGGATCAAAACCAGGTCTCCTGCATTGCAGGTAGATGGTTTACCACCTGAGCCATCAGGGAAGCCCTTAAAATATGGTGATATACACCTAAAAGGGCAACGATTTGTGAGAGAAAAGAGACATACCCCCAAAAAGAAAGAAATGGGGGTAAGCCATTTACTCCGTTTCTAGGCTCTGAAATATTATTACAATGTGTTTGCCAAAATAACATCCACAATAGTGTTCTTAAAGGTAAAATATATATATATATATATATATATATTCAATTCATTCAAGAAGGTGAGAGGAGTACCATGGTGAAAGAGACTGACATGCATTTTAATACGGTGTCTAAAATGCTATGATGATGTATGTATACATAGGTTTCTATGTTGTTCAGCTGCTGTCATGTCTGATTGTTAAGTTTCTATAGATGCATCTAACTTTTACTACACAATGTGATGAAGAGGGTGGCAGTGAGGGTATCTGAGTCAAGTTCCAAATTATCAGAAAGGAAAAAAAGGGAAAGCTGGTTCAGCTGGAGAGAAAGCTTGTGAAAAGACTTTTAGTTTGTAGCATCATACTTAATGTCAAGCGCAACCTCCTCTCCACTGTTCTTCATCTATAAAATGATGCATATTCTTCACATGAATCCCAGTGGTAGTTCTTCTACAGCTTTTCCTCTGACTGGTGTAGCTCACAAAGACCTCACTATTCTCTGAATACCTATGACGCTCATGATATGCATGTTGCACGTGTGCTCAGTAGCTCAGTCCTTCCGACTCTGTGCATACCCATGGGCTGTAGCCACCAGGGCTCTCTGTCCATGAAATTTTCCAGACGAGAATACTGGATTGGCTGCCATTTGCTACTCTAGAGGGCCTTCCCAGCCCAGTGACTGCACCTGAGTCTCTTGTTTCTCCTGCCCTGGCAGGCTGAGTCTTTACTATTGCATCAATTGTGCACATGTTGGCAGGAATTAATAAACTGCCATACGTTATCCCCTAAAATATTTTACTCATATTTTTTCCCATATGGAACAGGTTCTTGGTGAATGAAGACCATGTTTTATACTTCTTTAAATTCTTCCAAGTAATCTGCAGTTAAGCATTCCATAAATGACCATTGAATAAATCCCATTTATTACACTAATTTAAGTGAAAATTGCTTTGGTATTAACTGGAAAGTATTTTAATTTATCCAAGTCATTGAGCCAAATATTACATAAAAATTAGTTCTGTTAATTCAGTAAAACCTTATTCTTTAGTTTTAATGTTTTACCTCCAATTTGAAATAAATATATTCTAAATGAATATTGCCATGGAAGAACCACTATAAAACAGTTTGTCTTGTGGCATGTATTTGTTTGAATATCTGAGTAGTATAAGATATCCTTAGCTATACCTCCCCAAATTATCTGTGTAACATAATTTAACTTTTTTTGAAGGGAAGACTTTAGAAAAGGAACAAAGAAAGAGAAATAGAAATTTGAAAGCCACCTCAACAACATACAGTCAATTTATTCTTCCATAGATATATCAGCATTAGAATATTATTTTCCTTATCACTATATCAAGAATGTCAGTAACTTGAAATTGAGTGTTAACTTGTTTCTCCTTCAATGTCTTTTTCCATAAACTCTCTCATTACTCTTTATGAGAGGTTAAAGCGTCTGCCTCCAATGTGGGAGACCCGGGTTCGATCCCTGGGTTGGGAAGATCCCCTGGAGAAGGAAATGGCAACCCACTCCAGTATTCTTGCTTGGAGAATCTCATGGACTGAGGAGCCTGGTGGGCTGCAGTCCATGGGGTCACAAAGAGTTGGACACGACGAGTGACTTTACTTTACTTACTATAATTTATTTTCAAGTACTTTTTATTGTGTGGATGCTATTCAAACTGAAAATGTAGCTGTTATAATACCTATGATATGGTGTTTCTCTTTGCCCTTACCTGATGATTTCCAGGCAGCAGATCTGCCTTTGTGTTTGGTTTTGGATTATTATTCAATAACTTTCCATGCCTATAAAAGACATTAAAGAAATAATGGGAATATTTGTTTTCATCTTTAATACATATATATATATATATATATATATATAGTGCTTATATGCATAAGTAATAAATAATTCATCAGTTTAGTTCAGTCTCTCAGTCATGTCTGATTCTTTCAACCACATGGAATGCAGCATACCAGGCTTCCCTGTCCATCACCAAATCCCGGAGCTTGTGCAAACTCATGTTCATTGAGTCGGTGATGCTATCCGACCATCTCATCCTCTGTTATCCCCTTCTCCTCCCATCTTCAAATTTTCCCAGCATCACGGTCTTTTCCACTGAGTCAGTTCTTCACATCAGGTGGCCAAATTATTAGAACTTCAGCTTCAGCTTCAGTCCTTCCAATGAATGATCAGGACTGATCTCCTTTAGAATGGACTGACTGGATCTCCTTTCAGTCCAAGGGACTCTCAAGAGTCTTCTCCAATACCACAGTTCAAAAGCATCATTTTTTCAGCACTGAGATTTCCTTATAGTCCAACTCTCACATCCATAAATGACTACTGGAAAAACCATATCTTTGATTATACAGACCTTTGTTGGCAAAATAATGTCTTTACTGTTTAATATATTGTCTAAGTTTGTCATTGCTTTTCTTCCAAGGAGCAAGCATCTTTTAATTCCATAGCTGCAGTCACCATCTGCAGTGATTTTGGAGCCCATGAAAATAAAGTCTCTCACTGTTGCCATTGTTTCCCCATTTGTTTGCCACAAAGTGATGGTACCAAATGCCATGATCTTCTCTCTCTTCTTTTTTTTTTAATGTTGCGTTTTAAGCAGGCTTTTTTACACTCCTTTTCACGTTCATCAAGAGGCTCTTTAGTTCCTCTTCTCTTTCTGCCATAAGGGTGATGTCATCTACATATCTGAGGTTATTGATATTTCTTGATTCCAGCTTGTACTTCATCCAGTCCAGCATTTTGCATGATTTACTCTGCATATAAGTTAGATAAGCAAGTTGACAATGTACAACCCTGACAATATACAACCAATATATTCCTTTCCCAATGTGGAACCAGTCCACTGTTCCATGTTCAGTTCTAACTGGTGCTTCTTGACGTGCATACAGGTTTCTCAGGAGGCAGGTAATGTGGTCTGGTATCTCATCTTTTTCAGAACTTTTCAGTTTGTTGTAATACACACAGTCAAAGGCTTTAGGGTAGTCAATGAAGCCAAAGTAGATGTTTTTCTGGAATTCTCTTGGTTTTTCTGTGATCCAAAGATGTTGGCAGTTTAATCTCTGGTCCCTCTGCCTTTTCTAAATCCAGCTTGAGCATCTGGAAGTTCTCTTTTCACATACTGTTGAAGCCTCACTTGGAGAATTTTGTATGTTATTTTGCTAGTGTGTGAAATGAGTGCAATTGTGTGGTAGTTTGAACATTCTCTGGCATCACCATTCTTTGGGATTGGAATGAAAACTGACCTTTTCCAGTCCTGTGGCCACTGCTGTTTTCCAAATTTGCTGGTATATTGAGTGCAGCACTTTAACAACATCATTAGTTTACATTTATAAATTAGTAGTCAAGCACTATGGAGAAGGCAATGGCACCCCACTCCAGTACTCTTGCCTGGAAAATCCCATAGACGCAGGAGCTTGGTAGGCTGCAGTCCATGGGGTAGCTAAGAGTCGGACACGACTGAGCTATTACTTCACTTTCACTTTTCACTTTCATGCACTGGAGAAGGACATGGCAACCCACTCCAGTGTTCTTGCCTGAAGAATCCCAAGGATGGGGGAGGCTAGTGGGCTGCCATCTATGGGGTTGCACAGAGTCGGACACGACTGAAGCGACTTAGCAGCAGTAGCAGTAGCAGTCAGCACTATATAATGTTATATTTAAATAAGACTTTAATTGGCCCTTGGTAACATCCCATGTGTAATAAATAATACTCATTTATGTTTTATAATATTTATAATCATTTATAAGTATTAAAAACAAATTTATAATCATTTATGTAAAGATTAATGAAAGTTTAATTATTAATTAATAATAGTTTCAGATAGCATCTCTTATTCCAGAGAGAGATGAATTGATCTTGATATTTTTCTAAGACAAAAATTTATATATAACATCTTACATTCTTGAAAAAAGTATATATTTTTTAATTCCTGTGGCACTTATGGCTCCTCAGCATTAAACAACCAAGTTCAGTTGAAAATAGTTATAATATTATGCAATTGGCAATTTAGAATGCCTGTAGTAGATCTTAGTATTCATCTGTAAATCTGATTTTTTTTCTACTTTTCCTTATGCCTGCAATATTACTGGGTAGTCAGTAAATACCATCAACTGAATATAGAGCTGCTTTAAAAATATTTTGATAAAATATTTATAGGTGAAATTAAACCATTAAAATGCACATCACCATTTTATGCTCTAGACTTGAAACTTAATGAAGCATAAAGAATGCAAATCTTAAAGCCTAAAATTTCTTTTTTAAGGCACCAAGTTGACTTTTACCTTGGTACTTGCCCATATTCCTTGGTAGTGAAATCAAGTTGGGTCTGTTGATGTTTGTAACAGTGGGGAAAAAATTCCAAACAGGCAGAAATACTATAGATAAAGGAACAAGAAAAAAAAAAAAAAACTGAGTGCCTATTTTGTAATCAAAGTTGTCAGATTATCAAAATCAATTATCTGCTTTGATATTAATTAAACAGCATTGAGCTTCTTAGTTAACACTGTGCCTGCATGCATGTACATGCAGACACACACACAGTGTAATGTAAACAAAATGACAGTAAGTATTCCTTTTGTATATGAAACTGAAAATAATATCTGTAAATCATTCTTTTAAAATTTCCATTAGAAAGTATAAGTTCCTTAGATGCTACAGATTTTCACATTGCTTTGCCATTTCTGCAGTGAGGAAAAAACAAAACAAAACAACTGTGAGTATGGTAGATGTTATTGTAATACTTGGAGAGATATTTCTAGTTTAAAAGATGCTATGTTGTAGCAATATACTTCGTCAGTCTCCTCTTGTTAGCACATCTTCACTTCCTTTCATATGATAGAGGATTTCAGATCAGAAATCTAATATATAGAGGGAAATGGGTGGAGAACACTTTTAAGCCCACTTATTACACTAAGTTTACTGTTTTTTCAGACAAATGGCTTTTAGTTTGAATAGTTTGATTGATGCCTTAAGGAAAAGAGTATTATTATTGGAACCAGAAGATCTTTGTTAGCATCTTATCAGTCCAGTTCAGTCACTCAGTCGTGTCTGACTCTGCGACCCCATGGACTGCAGCACACCAGGCCTCCCTGTCCATCACCAACTCCTGGAGCCTACCCAAACTCATGTTCATTGAGTTGGTGATGCCATCCAACCATCCCATCCTCTGTTGTCCCCTTCTCCTCTCACCTTCAATCTTTCCCAGAATCAGGGTCTTTTCAAATGAGTCAGCCCTTCTCATCAGGTGGCCAAAGTATTAGAGTTTCAGCTTCAACATCAGTCCTTCCAGTGAACATTCAAGACTGATCTCCTTTAGGATGGACTGGTTGGATCTCCTTGCTGTCCAAGGGACTCTCAAGAGTCTTCTCCAACACCACAATTCAAAAGCATCAGTTCTTCAGAGCTAAGCTTTCTTTATAGTCCAACTCTCACATCCATACATGACTACTGGAAGAACTATAGCCTTAACTAGACGGACTTTTGTTGACAAAGTAATGTCTCTACTTTTTAATATGCTGTCTAAGTTGGTTATAAATTTCCTTCCAAGGAGTAAGCATCTTTTAATTTCATTGCTGCAATCACCATCTGCAGTGATTTTGGAGCCCCCCAAAATAAAGTCAGCCACTGTTTCCCCATCTATTTGCCATGAAGTGATGGGACCAGATGCCATGATCTTAGTTTTTGAATGTTGAGCTTTAAGCCAACTTTTTCACTCTCCTCTTTCACTTTCATCAAGAGGCTCTTTAGTTCTTCTTCACTTTCTGCTTAAGGGAGGTGTAATTTGCGTATCTGAGGTTATTGTTATTTCTCCCGGCGATCTTGATTCCATCTTGTGCTTCCTCCAGCCCAGCGTTTCTCATGATGTACTCTGCATATATGTTAAATAATATAGCCTTGATGTACTCCTTTTCCTATTTGGAACCAGTCTGTTGTTCCATGTCCAGTTCTAAATGTTGTTTCCTGACCTGTTTCTCAAGAGGCAGGTCAGGTGGTCTGGTATTCCCATCTTCTTCAGAATTTTCCACAGTTTATTGTGATCCACACAAAGACTTTGGCATAGTCAATAAAGCAGAAATAGATGTTTTTCTGGAACTTTCTTGCTTTTTCGTTGCTCCAGTGGATTTGGCAATTTGATCTCTGGTTCCTCTGCCTTTTCTAAAACCAGCTTGAACATCTGGAAGTTCACAGTTCATGTGCTGATGAAGCCTGGCTTGGAGAATTTTGAGCATTACTTTACTAGCGTGCGAGATGAGTGCAATTGTGCGGTAGTTTGAGCATTCCGCGGCATTCTAAATCTACAACAGTGATGCTGTTGTATATCTCTCACCTTTTGCATGATTATCAGCAGGGATAATGCATGAAATGCATAAAAGTAATAGATGCTCGCTACATTTTCCCCACACTCTTCCCTTCCCTTCCACCATGACCTCTTTAAGACATTCTTGATAGTCTTCTTGAGCAATCAGCAAATTTAAATAGAAGGAGCAATCCAAATCTTACTCTTTGATGATGCACCATGCCATAGCATAGAGACACATCAGAAAAAGAAATCCTGTTAGAGTTAACACTGCAGGTATGCAGTTATCGAGGCTCTAATAACATAAAATCTTTATTAAGACAGAAGTAGTAATCTGAGAAATATAATAAATATTCATAGCAGTGTAGTAAGCAAAAATGAAGAACAATATACACTGAGTAAAGTGCTTGCACATTTCACTGTTTCTTTTTATAATATTAAAATAATATGCTGATACTGACTTGAAAATGAAAAACACAAACACAGCAAGGCATAATAAATGAACACCCCTTTCCACCAACAACCAGTAAACAAACATCTTTCTTTAAAATGGGTATCTTTGTTTATAGTAGTGCCACTGACTGAAATCGTCTTCTTTGTCATGGTACACTCCTGGTGAATACCTGTTCACCTAATGGGATTATCCTCCATTACTGCCTTTGCAAACCTGATTTCTGGGTAAACTGGGTAAACATTTCCACGCCTCTTTGTTCATATATCCACTATAATAAATAGAATAAATCACTACATTTATTTCCTTTAATCATGACTCTTCTACTGGGAAATAAATTCCTGTTACATAAGGACCATTACTTGCTATATATTGATATGGATTGTACAGAATTCCTGGCCCAGAAAAGATATTAATTAATTTTGGCTAAATGACTCAGTGGATCAGCAAGTTATTTACAGAGTAAAGTATTATATACCTAACAACCTTAAAAATATATTGTTACCTTGTCTTGTTCCCGATCAGAAAAGCACAAAAAGATTTTTTTATCAGATAAATTCTCATCAAATTTTGCCATTAAAGAAGTGAGTAATATAAAGTTTGACGTCAAACAAAGCTCATAATATTCCCAGCAGATGGCAGCATAAGATAGGATTAGTTGTGTGAACATAGGCAGTAAGTGTGTCATTTCTTAGGCTACAGAGTCAGAGGAAACAGAAATGAAAAACAAAGAAAACAGAACTTTGAAAACAAGTATCCATCAACAGAGATAGCACTACTTAGGTCAATCAGGAAGAGTAATCCTGTTTACTTTGTTGAATTTTGGTAGTTGTTGAGATTACCTATTACATGATTAAACCTTCTGTTTTATACTACAACAATCTGGGCATGTCTGGACAAAAAAAGTTCAAGCAATCACTTGGTTTTAGTAGTGGCCTAGTTTTCTTACACAACTGAAGCGACTTAGCACGCATGTATCATTGGAGAAGGAAATGGCAACCCACTCCATTGTTCTTGCCTGGAGAATCCCAGGGATAGAGGAACCTGGTGGGCTGCTGTCTATGGGGTCGCACAGAGTCAGACATGACGGAAGCGACTTAGCAGCAGCAGCAGCAGCAGCAGTTTCCTTAAATAAGTAATATACTGTATTTCTAAGTAGTAAACAGACCAAAAATATGCTAAGTTGGTTATGTCTTTAATTATCTAGCTCTACTTTTAGCTCATTAAGAAAAATATTCCTACCAACCTCATTGAGTTTGAGGAAGCTCCAGGAGTTGGTGATGGACAGGGAACCCTGGCGTGCTGCAGTCCACAGGGTCACAAAGAATCGGACATGACTGAGCGACTGAACGGAACTGAACAAAACACATTTGGAAATAATGTTCCAAGCCTAAACCTGTTAAGTTAGCTATCTTGCTTTCTTTTTCTTTTTTCTTTTTACATCCAACCCTCCCAGCCTCTCTCTCTCTAAAATATTTATTGACTGCTAATTATATTTCATGTACCATGCATCAGAATGGCCACACAAAGGAAATAGAAAACATTAAACCTGAAAAGGATAGAACTATCATTTATTTAGCATCCAATCCACTGTGTGCCATGACTGATGGCCTTTAGCTACATTATTTCAGTTTCTTCTAAAGCCAGTACCAAAAGAAAAGTGTCTGCTGCTTCCACCTTACACAAAGAAAAATTGAGTTCCACATAACTAAGTGGAAAATAGTTCAGTCACTCAGTTGTGTCCGACACTTTGCAACCTCATGAACTGCAGCACATCAGGCTTCCTGGTCCATCAACAACTCCCAGGGCATACTCAAATTCATGTCCATTGAGTCAGTAATGCCATCCAACCAGCTCATCCTCTGTCGTCCCCTTCTCCTCTCACCTTCAATCTTTCCCATAATCAGGGTCTTTTCCAATGAGTCAGCTCTTCGCATCAGGAGGCCAAAGTATTGGTATTTCAACTTCAGCATCAGTCCTTCCAGTGAATATTCAGGACTATTTCCTTTAGGATGGACTGGTTGGATCTCCTTGCAGTCCAAGGGAACTTCAAGAGTCTTCTCCAACACCACGATTCAAAAGCATCAATTCTTTGGCGCTCAGCTTTCTTTATAGTCCAACTCTAACATCCATACATGATTACTGGAAAAAACATAGCCTTGACTAGATGGACCTTTGTTGGCAAAGTAATGTTTCTGTTTTTTAATATGCTGTCTAGGTTGGTCATAACTTTTCTTCCAAGGTGCAAGTGTCTTTATTTCATGGCTGCAATCACCATCTGAAGTTATTTTGGAGCCGCCCCTCCCCCCAAAAAAGTCTGTCACTGTTTCCATTCTTTCTCCATCAATTTGCCATGAAGTGATGGGACCATATGCCACAATCTCAGTTTTTTGAATGTTGAATTTTAAGCCAACTTTTTCAATTTCCTCTTTCACTTACATCAGAGTCTCTTTAGTTCTTCTTCACTCTCTGCCATAAGTGTGGTGTCATCTGCATATCTGAGGTTATTGATATTTCTCCCAGCAATCTTGATTCCAGCTTGTGCTTCATCCAAGCCAGCATTTCTCATGTACTCTGCATATAAGTTCTTTGCACTCTGCATATAAGTTAAATAGCAGGGTGATAATATACAATCGGTGTCCCTGGTGGCTCAGATGGTAAAGAATCTGCCTGTAGTGCAGGACACCTGGGTTCAATCCCTGGGTTGGGAAGAACCCCTAGAGAAGGGAATGGCTATCCAATCCAGTATTCTGGCCTGGAAAATTCTATGGACTGTATAGTCCATGGGGTCACAAAGAGTCAGACACCACTGAATGACTTTCACTTACACTTCCTGATTGGAACCAGTCTGTTGTACCATGTCCAGTTCTAACTGTTGCTTCCTGACCTGCATACAGATTTCTCAGGAAGCTGGTCGGGTGTTCTAGTATTCCCATCTATTGAAGAATTTTCCAGTTCGTTGTGATCCACAGAGTCAAAGGCTTTGTCATAGTCAGTAAAGCAGAAGTAGATGTTTTTCTGGACCTTCTCACTTTTTCGATGATCCAACAGATGCTGACAATTTGATCTCTGGTTCCTCTGTCTTTTCTAAATCCAGCTTGAACATCTGGAAGTTCACAGTTCATGTATTGTTGAAGCCTGGCTTGGAGAATTTTGACCATTACATTGCTAGCATTTGAGATGAGTGTAATTGTGCAGTAGTCTGAACATTCTTTGGCATTACCTTTCTTTGGAATTTGAATGAAAACTGCCCTTTTTCAGTCCTGTAGCCACTGCTGAGTTTTCCAAATTTGCTGGCATATTGAGTGCAACACTTTCACGGCATCATCTTTCAGGATTTGAAACAGCTCAACTGGAATTCTATTACCTCCACTAGCTTTGTTCATAGTGATGCTTCCTAAGGCGCTCTTGACTTCACATTCCAGGATGTCTGGCTCTAGGTGAGTAATCACACCATCGTGACTATCTGAGTCATGAAGATCTTTTTTGTATAGTTCTTCTGTGTATTCTTGCCACCTCTTCATAATCTTCTGCTTCAGAAGGTCCATATGATTTCTGTCCTTTATTGTGCCCATTTTTGCATGAAATGTTCACTTGGTATTTCTAATTTTCTTGAAGAGATCTTTAGTCTTTCCTATTCTATTGTTTTCCTCTATTTCTTTGCATTGATCACTGAAGAAGACTTTCCCGTCTCTCCTTACTCTTCTTTGGAACTCGGCATTCAAATGGATATATCTTTCCTTTTCTCCTTTGCCTTTCACTTTTCTTCTTTTCACAGTCATTTGTAAAGCCTCCTCAGACAACAATTATTCCTTTTTGCATTTGTTTTCCTTGGGGGTGGTCTTGATCACTGCCTCCTGTACAATGTCACATACCTTTGTCCATAGTTCTCCAGGCACTCTATCAGGTCTAATCCCTTGAATCTGTCACTTCCACTGTATAATTGTAAGGGATTTGATTTAGGTCATACCTGAATGGTCTAATGGTTTTCCCTACTTTCTTCAATTGAAGTCTGAATTTTCCAATAAAGAGTTCATGATCTGACCACAGTCAGCTCCTGGTCTTGCTTTTCTTCTGCCTGTCTAGAGCTTAATTGCAAATAATATGATCAATTGGATTTCAGTGTTGACCATCTGGTAATGTCCATGTGTAGAGTCTTCTCTTGTGTTGTTGGAAGAGGATGTTTGCTATGACCAGTGTGTTCTCTTGGCAAAATTCTGTTTTTTCCCTGCTTCATTCTGTATTCCAAGGCCAAGTATGCCTATTAAGTCAGGTATTTCTTGATTTCCTACTTTTGCATTCCAGTCTGCTGCAATGAAAAGTATGTCTTTTTTGGGTGTTAGTTCTAGGAGGTCTTTTAGGTCTTCATAGAGCCGTTCAACTTCAGCTTCTTCAGCATTATTGGTCAGGGCATAGACTTGGAGTACTGTGACATTGAATGGGTTTGCCTTGGAAACAAGCAGAGATCATTTTGTCATTTTTAAGATTGCATCCAAGTGTTGCATTTCAGACTCTTTTGTTGACCATGATGGCTACTCCATTTCTCCTAAGGGATTCTTGCCCACAGTAGTAGGTATAATGGTCATCTGAGTTAAATTCACCCATTCCAATCCACTTCAGTTTGCTGATTCCTAAAATGTCAGTGTTTACTGTTGCCATCTGCTGTTTGACCACTTCCAATTTGCCTGGCGTGCTGTGATTCATGGGGTCGCAAAGAGTCGGATACGACTGAGCGACTGAACTGAACTGAACTGAACTGAATTTGCCTTGACTCATGGACCTGACATTCCAGGTTCCTATGCAATGCTGCTCTTTACAGCATCCAATTTTACTTCCATCACCAGTGATGTCTGCAGCTGGGCATTGTTTTGCTTTGACTCCATCTCTTCAATCTTTCTGGAGTTATTTCTCCACTGATCTCCAGTAGCATATTGGGCACCTACTGACCCGAGGAGGTCATCTTTCACTGTCCTATCTTTTTGCCTTTTCGTACTGTTCATGGGGTTCTCTAGGCAAGAATACTGAAGTGGTTTGCCATTCCCTTCTCCAGTGGACCACGTTTTGTCGAATTCTCCACCATTACCCATGTGTCTTGGGTGGCCCTACACAGAATAGATCATAGTTTCATTGAGTTAGACAAGGCTGTTGTCCTTGTGATTAGATTAGTTAGTTTTCTGTGATTGTGGTTTTCATTCTGTCTACCCTCTGAGGAGAAGGATAAGAGGCTTGTGGAAGCTTTCTAATGGAAGAGATTGACAGAGTGGGAACTGGGTCTTGTTCTAACGGGCGAGGCCATGCTCAGTAAATCTATGTTTAGGCTGCTAACCAAAAAAAAAGAAAAGAAAGAAATCAAGAACATATACCTTTATCCATAGTCTCTTAAGGTTCAAGTGCAAGAACTGCCTAAACCTGGTATATGAAACACCCTATTCCACTTTTTTTCTTAAGATAACTCTTTCCTTTGGTTTCTTGCAGTTTTTCAGTGAGTCTGTCCTTTGTCGCCTCCATCTTGAACTGATGTACTTATCTAGATTTGTATATCTCTAAAGGCCCTGTTCTTTCTAGTAGGCAATACTACCTTCTGAGAAAATGAGAACATTGTGGGAGGTTTGGGAAAAAATTCAATTCCTGCATCACATAAAAGTAATTACAATTTTTTTCCCCCACAAAAGTCATTAGTATAAATCCAATTAAAGGTATTTGAAAATTGCTTAGAGGTTAGATGAAAGGATCATCTTTACTTTTTGTATTTGATTTGTCTGACTAACAAGTGTAGATTTTCCAGTTTCTTTATCCTGTCCTTTTTCCTTCCTTCTCTCATGCATACAGATCAAATATGAAGTTGTTATTAAAAAATAAAGTGGCATTTTAAAAATATTTTGAAGTAAGATAGGCTACATTATTACTTTTCAAGGACTATGTAAAATGACAAAATCTTTCTAGATTGAGTATAATATCAATGAACTGAATATAATATCAATGGATTGTATTTATATAATATGTTTATTACAAGATCTTTCAAGTCTCTTGTATCTTTTGATCCTTTTCCTTTGTACAGTACAAAAAGCTTTTCTAATTCCTTTAGTAACCTTACACACATAGTACATAGTTAAATGTGTGTTATTTGAAGACTTGCCTCTCTCAATTATATACTGTTTTAGTTGGTGATTCAAAACAATAAATTAAAAAAAAAAGTCTGAGGCTTAGAATTTGACGCTTCCATGCTCCCACAGTTTACTACATTACTGCCTTCTGTTTTCGTTCTTTTTTTTTTTTTTTTTTAACTCTTTGGCGTCCCCAGCACTAATAATCACACAGACTAGGACATTCACTCTTCCTTTACTTCTTGCATTAGCAACTTAACTGGCTTGCTGTCCCCATCTTCTCTTCCCCATTCTTTCCTCCACTCTATTGGTATAGTTTTCATCCTGAAGTTATTCATTTGCACGTCTCAGAAATCTGAATTGGCTTTGTGTTGTCTATAATACAAAGCCCCAAATCCATAGCATTGACTCCAGACATTATCTGTCTACTTAATATCTACTTTCCTGGGCTTACCTCTCGCCAACCCTTCTCACATATTCTAGACACACTTGGCTTTTCTTCTTTTAGGAGCAGGCCATATACTCTCACAACCTATATTCCTCTATTTCTACCAATTTTAAATCTCTTTGCTACTCATTCTGTCCATAAAGTCCCATATGCCATTCAGATATTTCTTCTTGGAACTTTGGATATTCTCCAAGTCAGAATCAATGGCATTGTCTGTACTACCATACATTTGTTTACTCTTCCTTTTCAACACTTGTCATAATGACATGTCATTTGATTAATTGGAAATAAATCTAAATGTTTTTGTGGCTTATAAGTTTTTACATGATATGGCTCCTGCGAATCTCTTAATTTCAAGCTTTTCTCTAACTCATTATGCTGGTCACAAGGTTGCTCAGATCATAGCCATTTTTCTTTTTCCAGTTTTCTTGGTTCTATCACTTACTAGATCTTGGATTTGGGGAAGTTTATTTAAATACTTGGAATCTCAGTTTTCTCCCATGTAATATGAATAAAAGTAATTGAAACTTTGAAGTTGATTAAATCAAATTAATTTTTTAACCATGTGAAAATTTTACATGTAGATAGACATACATTTATATAAATTTATAAAAATAAATTTAAAGTAGGAAGTTTTCTTAATATATTAATAACACTATTTTCTCATAAGAAAGAATTGTTAAAACTTTATTAATTTGTGGTATCCTAAAATTTCTGGAAATCATTTTAGATTATATATATATATATATATATATATAATTGTGCAAATTATCCCCTTTTTATGTTTACATTTTAAATATGGATTGAAACTTCTTTATTGTTTATGGGCTTCCTTAAGCAGAAACCATGAAGATAGTCTTATAGTTGAACAGTTGAGCCATTACTCTTCTCTGTCACAGACACAAGAATTGAGGAAAAACATGGTTAATGATTGACAAGATACTGGACTATGTATGTCATCAGACATTTATCTCACCATTAGGTAAATCACCAGTGAAAACAAAAGAATTTCCCATCTGTTATTTGGTCACAAACTAAGCTTCTTACAGCTGTGTGCAGTTAGTTTGGTTTGATTCATAACCTTAATTACTTAATTTGTTATATATTACAGAAAAGACAATAATAATAATCTTCCCCATCATGAAATCTTTTGTCAGTGGGTATTAGAGGCAAAGCATATGTGCAAGGTTATAACCTATTAAAGTACAATTTGCATATTTCTGCTTACTTTAAAATTATTAATATTTCACTTAACTTTCATCAAGAAAAGGTTTTAAAATTATACTAATAAGAGCTTCTGATTCACATTTACATGATAGTTGCTTCTTATGATGCCTAAATACTTTAAGCTGCATATAGACCAGACTTAAAAAGAAAATAAGTAGTTTTTAGTGGCAAAACATTGGTAATTTAAAGAGAACTGGTGTTTTTACCCATTTGCCAAAAAGTACGACAAAAGTTAGTAAATACTATCATTTTTTAAAAAATCAGTATTATAAAGAAAACATGGACATTTTTCTTTTTCTTTTGTGTGAACTGCAAGAAAACTAATTTTCCCTTTACCCTTCTAGGTTTTTATCGAGACACCTCTATAATAATAAAAGACAAGTTAACAGGAAAACAAACAGAAGTTTAATAACATGTATCCCTCCTGTATACCTGGGAGATACCCAGGAAAACTGAATTAATCTCTGAAATGGGCCAAGCCACCATCTTAAGTACTGCTGCTGCTGCTGCTAAGTCACTTCAGTCGTGTCTGACTCTGTGCGACCCCATAGACGGCAGCCCACCAGGCTCCCCCATCCCTGGGATTCTCCAGGCAAGACACTGGAGTGGGTTGCCATTTCCTTCTCCAGTGCATGCATGCATGTCTCTTCAGTCGTGTCCGACTGTGCGACCGCATGGACAGCAGCCCATTAGGCTCCTTTGTCCACAGGATTCTCCAGGCAAGAATACTGGAGTGGGTTGCCATTTCTTTCTTCAGTCTTAAGTACTGTACTCAGAGAAAGACAAAAGATGTTGGTGTGGGGAAGCCAGTTATGGGAGGCTAACCAGAAAGCACAGTAAACAAGGGTAAGGTTGCTATGTAGATTTAGGTCCTTGCCTTCTCCACTGACGAGTTTCTAGACATTTGGTCATCCTCCTCTACTTGGTACAGAGAGGGAGACACATTTACAGATGGAAATTTTTCTTATAGATGTAAATATCTCTTACAAAAGAATGGCATTCTGTTTTCAGAGCTTTCCCTGTTTCTGCTGTTTCTTAAAAATAATCAGACAAAAATGCTTCTTACGCTAAAGAAGCATATTTTGGAGTGACATATTCTAGTCCCCTTTAACAGGCTTGATAACCATATCTCCCATCACTTAGGATTAATGTTTCCAAACAATTATTTTCTGTGTTTTCAGCCAATTAATAAATATTTATAAAATAATTAATGTAATTCTACTTATTTGTCAATTAGTGGCAATCATTAACCACTACTACTGTGTCATTATTCCTTCATATTAGAAAGAGACAAAGAATAACAGGAGAGATTTAGTTCATTTAGTTTAGAGAGATGAGAGGTGTTGAGTGATTATAAAATACCACAGTGAATCCCCTTCCTAGACATATAAGGCAGAATGGCTGTTAAAACATAGCTCACAACAAGTGGCATATTTCCCTAATTTTTTCTGTAATTTTGATGGATATAAAAAGTAAAGACTAGACTCAAGTCCACAGAAACTACTAGTGGCTTTCATGGATAATCTGACCTAATTAAAAAATATGGCTTTAATTCTATATTGTGCCTTGAAATGAGAAGCCATAAAATAAAACAAATTAGCTATTTGTTATTGTTAAAAACACAATTTTCTGATGGCTAAATTTTTGCTTATCATGCATATGTATTTGCTAATTACTCTAAAATCTTTTTCCTGCCTTCTTTAAATTTCTTCTTCTTTCCTAAATCTGGTGAGGTATAAGATGAACATATCCAGTAGTATCAGTTCAGTTCAGTTCAGTTCAGTCACTCAGTCATGTCTGACTCTTTGTGACCCTATGAATCGCAGCACACCAGGCCTCCCTGTCCATCACCAACTCCTGGAGTTCACTCAAACTGATGTCCATCGAGTCAGTGATGCTATTCAGCCATCTCATCCTCTGTCATCCCCTTCTCCCTCTGCCCTAAAACTGTCCCAGCATCAGTGTCTTTCCCAATGAGTCAACTCTTCGCATGAGGTGGCCAAAGGACTGGAGCTTCAGCTTCAGCATCATTGCTTCCAAAGAACACCCAGGACTGATCTCCTTAAGAATGGACTGGTTGGATCTCCTTGCAGTCCAAGGGACTCTCAAGAGTCTTCTCCAACACCACAGTTCAAAAGCATCAATTCTTCTGTGCTCAGCCTTCTTCACAGTCCAACTCTCACATCCATACATGACAACTGGAAAAACCATAGCCTTGACTAGACAGACCTTTGTTGGCAGTAATGTCTCTGCTTTTGAATATGCCATCTAGGTTGGTCATAACTTTTCTTCCAAGCAGTAAACGTCTTTTAATTTCATGGCTGCAATCACCATCTGCAGTGATTTTGGAGCCCAGAAAAACAAAGTCTAACACTGTTTCCTCTGTTTCCCCATGTATTCCCATGAAGTAATGGGACCAGATGCCATGATCTTCATTTTCTGAATGTTGAGCTTTAAGCCAACTTTTTCACTCTCCTCTTTTCACTTTCATCAAGAGGCTCTTTAGGTCTTCTTCACTTTCTGCCATAAGGGTGGTGTCATCTGCATATCTGAGCTTATTGATATTTCTCCCAGCAATCTTGATTCCAGCTTGTGCTTCTTCCAGCCCTCCTGGCCAACTAACTCTTAAAAAATAAAATGTAAAAGAAGAAAGAAGAGAAAAAGGAAGCTATGACGAAAAGCTAGATGCTACTATATCACATTTACGAATTTTGCAGTGTTAGTATTCCCACTATGACTGATTTCAAGCTGGCTTAACAACTGGCCTACAGAATTTATGAATATTTAACAAGAAGCTGTCATTAACTTAAATAAGCCAACTCCACCATACCACTGTTTCAAATTATCACTGAAAACAAAATTTCAGACATATTGGGTTGTAAATTATTTTATGAGGTATGTACTAGTAAAGGATTGGTCCTTGATAAGTCAAAATCAACCTTGGGAAAGTAATATGCCTCTGTGGTGAGCACAAATGTGTAGAATTATGTGAGGTTATAAAGACATAATACCTCATCTCTAAGCATATGACTCTAAGCAGCCATAATATCCATAAGTTGAGTTTTTAAAATTCAGATTAAGTGAAAGAAACTGAATAGCTCTAATTTTCTCACTCCATGTATCTAATGCCTTTTTTTTCAATTCCTCATTGATGGGTTCAACATGTTTTCATTATGCTGATACACATCATGAAACATGGATGGACTACTAGGATGAAATGATTGATAGAAAGACTGGACAGTTACTTATAAAGACATCTTACTTTCTATTCTTTAACCATGCACTATTTATATAAATCAGATTTAAAAACACAGTTACAAATTAGTATGATTTAAAGTTTTTACTGTCTTCTATATTTTGAAAATTGATTCTGGGATTTTTATTATGAACTCAATTTGCTGCATGCAGATAGTTTCAGGATTTTGATTCATAATTCTTTGGGGATTATATTTGCAGGAAATGGTGTCTAGCCAGTTACCTCATTGTCTCTCTAGCCAATCTAGACTTGAATTGGACAAGTTTAATTCAATTCATGAAACGTGACTTAGTTTCTCTCTTCTTGCCCTGAGAGGGGCCTCTGAATAAACAGATATGGGTTCAAAGACAAAGGTTGATCATGGGACAGTTTGCAACAGTTCTCTATTTTTCTTCATTTAAAGTTAAGCTTATTTATTATTAGCTTCTTTGATTACATTCTACATTAGAGATAAAAGTGTTTTTTATATTTTTCTAAGCTTTAAGATATTATTTAACTTATTGTAATGTCTAAAGGAGTATGCCAAGTATTAACATACTTAAGGAATATCTTGTGTAATATTTTCTCTATTGTTATTTTAGTGACTTACATTGCTTTGTTTGTAACAATGGAAATATATTTTTCTCATAGAAGCATTTTTCTCTTTTTATACAAATTGAGAAGAAATAACAAGCCCTTGTTTTCCATGCAAGTTTCTTAATCTGGATTATATGAATGAGTTTTACAAGCCTCTAAAATTGAATATAAAAGTGTATGTAATTTTATTGATTTGATTTTTATCCCTTTGTTTCTTGATGAGTCTGGCTAATGGTTTGTCAATTTTATTCATCTTTTCAAAGAACCAGCTTTTGGCTTTGTTGATTTTTGCTATGGTCTCTTTTGTTTCTTTTGCATTTATTTCTGCCCTAATTTTTAAGATTTCTTTCCTTCTACTAACCCTGGGATTCTTTATTTCTTCCTTTTCTAGTTGCTTTAGGTGTAGAGTTAGGTTATTTATTTGACTTTTTTCTTGTTTCTTGAGGTATGCCTGTATTGATATGAACTTTCCCCTTAGCACTGCTTTTACAAGTGTGGGTTGTTTTACAGGTTTGGGTTGTTGTGTTTTCATTTTCATTCATTTCTATGCATATTTTGATTTATTTTTTGATTTCTTCTGTGATTTGTTGGTTATTCAGCAGCATGTTGTCAGCCTCCATATGTTGGAATTTTTAATAGTTTTTCTCCTGTAATTGAGATCTAATCTTATTGCATTGTGGTCAGAAAAGATGCTTGGATGATTTCAATTTTTTTGAATTTACCAAGGCTAGATTTATGGCCCAGGATGTGATCTGTCCTAGAGAAGGTTCTGTGTGTGCTTGAGAAAAAGGTGAAATTCATTGTTTTGGGGTGAAATGTCCTATATATTTCAATTAAAATCAAATCAATAAAATTAGAAATGAAAATGGAGAGATCACGACAGACAACACAGAAATACAAAGGATCATAAGAGACAACTATCAGCAATTATATGCCAATAAAATGGACAATGCAGAAGAAATGGACAAATTCTTAGAAAAGTACAACTTTCTAAAACTGAACCAGGAAGAAATAGAAAATCTTAACAGACCAATCACAAGCATGGGAATTGAAATTGTAATCAGAAATCTTCCAGCAAACAAAAGCCCAGGTCCGTGCGGCTTCACAGCTGAATTCTACCAAAAATTTACAGAAGAGCTAACACCTAACCTACTCAAAGTCTTCCAGAAAATTGCAGAGGAAGGTAAATTTCCAAACTCATTCTATGAGGCCACCATCACCCTAATACCAAAACCTGACAAAGACGCCACAAAAAAAGAAAACTACAGGCCAATATCACTGATGAACATAGATGAAAAATCCTTAACAAAATTCTAGCAATCAGAATCCAACAACACATTAAAAAGATCATACACCATGACCAAGTGGGCTTTATCCCAGGGATTCAAGGATTCTTCAACATCCACGAATCAATCACATTAACAAATTGAAAAATAAAAGCCATATGATTATCTCAATAGACGCAGAGAAAGCCTTTGATGAAATTCAACATCCATTTATGATAAAAACTCTCCAGAAAACAGGAATAGAAGGAACATACCTAAAAATAATAAGCTATATATGACAAACCCACAGCAAACATTATCCTAAATGGTGAAAAATTGAAAGCATTTCCCCTAAATTCAGAAACAGACAAGGGTGCCCACTTTCACCAGTACTATTCAACATAGTTCTGGAAGTTTTGGCCACAGCAATCAGAGCAGAAAAAGAAATAAAATGAATCTAAATTGGAAAAGAAGAAGTAAAACTCTCACTGTTTGCAGATGACATGATCCTCTACATAGAAAACCCTAAAGACTCCACCAGAAAATTACTAGAGCTAATCAATGAATATAGTAAAGTTTCAGGATATAAAATCAACACACAGAAATCCCTTGCATTCCTATACACTAATAATGAGAAAATAGAAAGAGAAATTAAGGAAACAATTCCATTCACCATTGCAATGAAAAGAATAAAATACTTAGGAATATATCTACTTAAAGAAACTAAAGACCTATATATAGAAAACTATAAAACACTGGTGAAAGAAATCAAAGAGGACACTAATAGATGGAGAAATATACCATGTTCATGGATCAGAAGAATCAATATAGTGAAAATGAGTATACTACCCAAAACAATTTATAGATTCAATGCAATCAAGCTACCAATGGTATTTTTCACAGAGCTACAACAAATAATTTCACAATTTGTATGGAAATACAGAAAACCTCGAATAGCCAAAGCAATCTTGAGAAAGAAGAATGGAATTGGAGGAATCAATCTGCCTGACTTCAGGCTCTACTACAAAGCCACAGTCATTAAGACAGTATGGTACTGGCACAAAGGCAGAAATATAGATCAATGGAACAAAATAGAAAGCTCAGAGATAAATCCATGCATCTACAGACACCTTATCTCTGAGGCAAGAAGATACAATGGATTAAAGTGTTGGGAAAACCACTTGTAAAAGAATGAAACTAGAACACTTTTTAGCACCATACACAAAAATAAACTCAAAATGGATTAAAGATCTAAATGTAAGACCAGAAACTATAAAACTCCTAGAGGGGAACATAGGCCAAACACTCTCCGACTTAGCAGGATCCTCTATGACTCACCTCCCAAAATATTGGAAATAAAAGCAAAAATAAACAAATGGGACCTAATTAACTTAAAAGCTTCTGCACAACAAAGGAAACTATAAGCAAGGTGAAAAGACAGCTTTCAGGATGGGAGTAAATAATAGCAAATGAAGCAACTGACAAACAATCTCAAAAATATACAAGCAACTCCTGCAGCTCAATTCCAGAAAAATAAATGACCCAATCAAAAAATGGGCCAAAGATCTAAACAGACATTTCTCCAAAGAAGACATACAGATGGCTAATAAACACATGAAAAGATGCTCAACATCACTCATTATCAGAGAAATGCAAATTAAAACCACAATGAAGTACCATCTCACACCAGTCAGAATGGCTGCGATCCAAAAGTCTACAAGCAATAAATGCTGGAGAGGGTGTGGAGAAAAGGGAAGCCTCTTACACTGTTGGTGGGGATGCAAACTAGTACAGCCACTATGGAGAACAGTGTGGAGATTCTTTAAAAAACTGGAAATAGAACTGTCTTATGACCCAGGAATCCCACTGCTGGGCATACACACCAAGGAAACCAGAATTGAGAGACACGTGTACCCCCATGTTCATCACAGCACTGTTTATAATAGCCAGGACATGGAAGCAACCTAGATGTCCTTCATCAGATGAATGGATAAGAAAGCAGTGGTACATATACACAATGGAGTATTACTCAGCCATTAAAAATAATACATTTGAATCAGTTCTAATGAGGTGAATGAGACTGGAGCCTATTATACAGAGTGAAGTAAGCCAGAAAGAAAAACACCAATACAGTATACTAACACATATATATGGAATTTAGAAAGATGGTAACGGTAACCCTGTATGCGAGACAGCAAAAGAGACACAGATGTATCGAACAGTCTTTTGGACTCTGTAGGAGAAGGACAGGGTGGAATGATTTGGGAGAATGGTCTTGAAACATGTATACTATCATATATGAAAAGAATTGCCAGTCCATTTTCGATGCATGATACTGGATGCTTGAGGCTGGTGCACTGAGATGACCCAGAGGGATGGTACGGGGAGGGAGGAGGGAGTAGGGGTCAGGTGGGGAACATATGTATACCTGTGGTGGATTCATGTTGACATATGGCAAAACCAATATAATATTGTAAAGTAATTAACCTCCAATTAAAATAAATAAATTTATATTTTTAAAAAAGTGTATGTACATCAACATGTGTACATGTGTACCTTTTTTCAAAGAGAGAGAGAGAGAGACCATAACTTTCATCAGAGTTGCAGCTGGTCATGAGTCCCCCTTTCTCAATTAAGAACTTTCACATACCTTTTGTATAACATATTTCCTTGTCCCATTACTTATCAACTCATACTCTGCATCATAAAAGATGCAAAGGCCTTATTGAATGCCTAAACTAGATTGCAATTTGTCAGATGCCCTATATATTTTTTTTCAAGAGCATAGAAGAGTTTTTGTTACTATTGTTAAAAATAATCTGCATTTATAGGTTATTTTATGCTGAAGATATTTCCTACAGTGTTTATTATATGGTTGAATTAATTTTTAATTACTTTGAGTTTTTTCATTGTAGGCCTTAATTTTTTTTAATAACTCATACACACACATTGTTAATAATTTGGCTTTAAGAATGTTTCATTTTTGTAATGAGACTTTATAGTTTTATCTTAGAAACAGATAAGAATTTGGCAGCAGATTATAGCCATTTAGAAATGTTTTTAGGTTTTCATCTCATTCAACATTCTAAATGGAAAGATCTCTCTTATTATTAAAAAGAAAAACAACAACAAAAAACTACAGTCTAGTAATAGTGTCTAAATCTTATGAGAAATTCCATTTCCCATGACATACTGTCACACAAAAATTTCAATTACAGTAAATGGATTTAAAATTCTATACAAATATTCTTTTCAGCCATTATCTAACTAGTTAGAAACTATTAGAAACCTTTTCAACATAGGTTATAACACAATGAAGAAAATAACTACTACTTATTTTCCCAAATATAAAGAAATATGCACACTACATTTTAAGGTAAACATATTTCCTTTTTGCTATTTTACAACTAAATTTGTGATACCTACATATATCAAATGTATAAAATAGCAGTCCAATAACTCTCCAGATACCTGTAACACAATCTTAATAATTATCAACTTGTGCCAAGTTTTGTTTAAACTTACTTACACTCAGTCTTCTCCATTGAATTATTCTGAAGCAAAAAAATCACATAGTCAAATATCCTATCATTTCCTCCATAATACAAAGTTCTTAAGATAATATATTCAGTTTTCCAAAATTTTTCCTTACGGTTATTTTTTGTGTTATTTGAGAAATATTTCTCTACCCCCAAATTATTAAGATCATCTCATTTTTTATAAAATTTACTTTATTTATTTTGATGTTTAATTGGCATACCAGTTGCCCAATATTATTTGTTGAAACTGTCATCTTTTTACCATGGCGGTATACTGCAACTTTTGACGTAAGTCATATAGATCCATATGTTGTGGATATTGGCTGGACTCTTTATTCTGTTCTCTTGTCTCTCTGTCTTTCATGTACCCATGCTACACTGTTTTAATTATTGTATTTTATATTAAGTCTTCAGAGAAGGTGATGACACCCCACTCCAGTACTCTTGCCTGGAAAATCCCAGGGATGGAGGAGCCTGGTGGGCTGCAGTCCATGGGGGCGTGAAAAGTCAGACATGACTGAGTGACTTCATTTTCACTTTTCACTTTCATGCATTGGAGAAGGAAATGGCAACCCACTCCAGTGTTCTTGCCTGGAGAATCCCAGGAGCCTGGTGGGCTGCCCTCTATGGGGTCGCACAGAGTTGGACACAACTGAAGTGACTTAGCATAGCACATTAAGTTTTAATTTGGGGTACAGAAAATCCTCGCACCTTGATTTTCCTACATTGAATATATTGACAAAGTTGTTCATAATACTCTCTTGCATCTATGCTAAGTCACTTCAGTTGTGTCCAATTCTTTGCAACCCTATGGACTGTAGGCTGCCAGACTCCTCTGTCCATGGGATTCTTCAGACAAGAATACTGGAGTGGGCTGCCATGTCCTTCTCCAAGGGATCTTCCTGACCAAGGGATGAACCTATGTCTCTGTCTTCTGCATCAGTAGATGAGTTCTTTAATACTAGCAACCACCTGGGAAGCCTATAATACAATGCTCTCTTGAGATTCTCTGTTTTTTAATTTTTGAAGCATTGCAGGACCTAATGATGTTCTTTTTTTCATTCCTCACAATGGTAAAATGTGCATTAACTCATCTTTATCAGCTTATTCAGAGTAATGTAGACTTTAATATTATTTTCAAGTTACTGACTATGGGCTTTACTTTTGTATGTTAACTTTCTAACTTCAAATGAAATGCAGTTTTAAATAACATGCAGGGGGGAAGAAGAAACTTTGAGGAATTAAGTAATAATTTTAAATGAAAAATGACAAAAATACTACATATTAAATTTTGTGAGATACTGTTAAAAATGGTACTTAGGGGAGATTATATAGCCTTAAATTTCATTTTAACTGCATCTCCTCATTTCATTATCAAAAAATATTCTTTATTCCTTTAACTTCTAAAGATATAGGAAATATTTTAAATAACTATTTGTTTTGATCTCTAGCATGATTATTGATATATAAGATTACAGATAATATTAAGCATGTTTTCATCAGAATGTTTTCAATCCACTGAAATCTATTGAGACTTGCTTTATAGTCCCTAACAGATAATCAAATTTTGTAAATGTTTACATATGTTGGGGAAAAGGTATATTTTCATTAATCTTTGAGTGTAGTGTTTATATATTTTGTAAGTCAATATGGTCAAGTTTTAGTTTCGTGTTTTTAATTTCTAGATATATTTGATATATTTTCATATATTCTGTGTTACTTTTATAGTATTCACTGTGCATACTTGCTAAGTCACTTTAGTCGTCTTGGACTCTTTGTGACCCTATGCACTGTAGCCTGCTCCTCTGTCCATGGGTTCCTCTGTCTGTGGGATTCACCAGGCAAGAATACTGGAATGACTGACGTGCCCCTCTCCAGAGGATCTTCCTGAACCAGGGACTGAACCTGCAACTCTTACATCTCCTGCATTGGCAGGCGATTCTTTATCACTAGCAGCACCTGGGAAGTCCATAGTATCCAGTACTCTAACCAGATTTCAAACTTGGTTTATATCTCATAATTATTTTACATTTTATACTTAAAAATTGCTGTAGTTTCTGTGTTTCTGCTTTTTGTGGTTTTGCTGCTTCTTGGTTATGGTATCTTATTTTCTCACATTGTATTTAATCACCTGGTGCTTACTAGATTGGAAAATTGTTAGAAATAATTGGATGTCTAGGTTACTATGGGCTTCCCTTGTGGCTCAGCTGATAAAGAATCCACCTGCAATGCGGGAGACCTGGTTTCCATCCCTGGGTTGGGAAAATCCCCTGAAGAAGGGAAAGACTACCCACTCCAGTATTCTGGCCTAGAGAATTCCATGGATTGTCCAGTCCATGGGGTCACAAAGAGTCGGACACAACTGAGCAACTTTCACTTAGGTTACTATTACCATCCCACAGGGAGTCTTTTAATTTCCTTCTGCTAGGCACTTGGAAGGATTACCAGTCCACACCACTTTAATCCAATTTGATTTTTTGAATTAATAATATTCAGATTGTCTTATGATGATTTTATATAGCTAATGTAAAACTTCTTGAGAGTGAAAGTGAAGTCGTTCAGTTGTTTCAGTTGTTTCCAATTCTTTGCGACCTCATGGACTGCAGCCTACCAGGATCCTCCATCCATCGGATTCTCCAGGCAAGAATGCTGGAGTGGGTTGCCATTTCCTTCTCCAGGGGATCTTCCTGACCCAGGGATTGAACCCAGGTCTCTCACATTGCAGGCAGACGCTTTAACCTCTGAGCCACCAGGGAAGCCCTCTTGACTGTGAAGTCAAACAATGGAAGCAACTTTATATAATGTTTTCACAAATGGCTATTTTAATTCATATAGCTTTCATAGTGTTAACTCAGTTATATGAAGAGCCATACAAAAAACACCATAATAATGTTACTGAGGGCATGGATGTCAATAACTACTTGACCGTTTAAACACCACTTGTTTGAAATCAAACAAACCATACAAATCAATCCCATTCCCTCATTGATATTTCTCTTTGTGTTTACATATTAGCAAAGTTTATGAGGTATTGTAAGTCTCTCTTTCCTTCTTGGAAAATGTTACAACTTCCTGCCTTCAGTAATCATCTAAATTTTTTTTCACATATAAGATATGTCTATGCTCAAATATGTTACAAGTGTACCATAAACTTCGTTTTTCCTAACAATAAAACTAGACTTCAGCTTCACTACCTTCTCAACATTCCCCAGAATATATTCTATTCTTTCCAGTGTAATTCTACACCTTTTCTCTGAAAAGCATTTTTTCTATATTTATGTGGGAAAAAATCTGTTTTTAAAGAACCGCATTATTGTTTTCTTCCTCTCTTTATAGACAATTTACTGCCTACCTCAGCCCAAATAAATTTACCTGCTTTTCAACCTCAAAGTTATAACAATTGTACTATCATTTGACATTGACTAGTAATTATTTAATTGTTCTAAGTACTTATCTTCTTTTCCAGTGGGACTGTATACTTTTAAGAAAATAAGTTTGTCAGATATTTGTTTTCAAAACCTTATATGGTGCTTGCACATAAAAAAACCTTCAGGAATATTCAGCTAATTATAGAAAAGTGTACTATGATGGGAATCAACAGAATTACTAAAAATCAAAACTAAAAAATAGCAAAAGGGCCTAAAAAATTATCAACATTGATATATTTACCCTGATTCAAAAAGACCAACATCTACAATAATTTTTCCTTATTTTAATGATGGAAATTTTAATGTATTAAAGTAACTTTTATTGATGCCTTTTATTGCCAAAATATAAAAATAACTCCTATGAGAGTTCCAAATACTTCTATGCTTATGACTAATTCAACTACTTTAGAATTGTATTTCATTACTAAGTACTTACTGTATTGTAGTTGTTTTTGTGGAAGAAATTGGCTCTGTTGTAGTCCAAAGAAACGCATGAATTATGACTGTTGTAGTGGCTGAGAGTTGACTAGTTTTATTCCCACCTAATTCATCATAACTTCAATAAGTAGCTGGAACGTCATAGGATCTTGAATCCCTTGAAATACATCATTCTGGAAATTCTGAGTGGTAGCCAGATAAGGAGGATAACACCTAGTCTCCAAAGTGTGAACTGATTGTTTGTATTTCCTGAAAATGATTAGGTAATAAAATGGAAATAAGACTACATTGCACATTATTTTACTTCTATTGTCTTGTTGAAGTTCTTATTTAAAAATATCTTCCATGATAATATGTTTTCAACAGTTATAAAATATCTCATATAGGGTATCTTTTAAAAGAGCATAAAAGTGAATTATTTCAAATTATGTCTTACCTCCTACAATTGAATAGCTCAGCTGTCCCTGTGGAGAATGTTTTTCTGAACAATTGAGATGAATAAAAGGAATATTAGTAGTGGAGTAAATCAGAGTTTCCAAAAGAGGTTCATCATTCATACTCTATAACACAAGAATATTATCTGTTTTAGATTGTGTCTTAAAAATCTTGCCATATGTAATCAATCACTTGTTCAATGTTTATTATTCATTATTTTCATCTTCACAATATTTCTCAGGTATACTTTTACAATTTATTTTACTTATTCTACATTTGAAGAATATATTTAAGAGTTTCATCATGCAAAATTTGTTTTGATGTTACCCATCAATATAGTTTATTGCCTCCTCTTAATTTATGAGCAAGGAATCAATTTTTAACAAATGTCTATAAGCTACATAATGTTTCTGGGACAAGAACTCATGACAGTCATGAGATTATTAAATTTTACAGTCAAACTGAAATTCGTTATATACTCTAATTACTTCCCTTTAATCCAGATGCTATATGTCATCAGGTGGCGCCAGCGATAAAGAATCTGCTTGCCAGAGCAGGAGACATAAGAGACGCAGTTTTGATGTCTGGGTCAGGAAAATCCCCTGGAGGGGGAAATGGCAACCCACTCCAATATTCTCACCTGGAGAATCCCATGGACAGAGGAGCCTGGTGGGCTACAGTCCATGGGGTTGCAAAGAGTCAACACGAATGAGTGACTAACATTTTCATTTTCTTTCATATATCATCATCTTATATTCAACATTTCCTCAAAAGGGATACTCATTGTATAAAAGGAAGCATATTTCACCATTGGGAAGTGTTATTTATTAGAAATATTCATTTTTATTGATCTCAAGGGGGTTTTGGTCTGTACATTCAACCTACTATTTCTAGCTTTTGTTCAGAAGAAACTCAAAATCTAGTAGAGCATGTGGCTTAAAGTTGAAACATGTGGAGAGTCCAGCAATAAGATTGAAAAAAGAACTATGTTATCTCTGGGAATGTTTAAATTCTAAAGTTCTTTGACTCAATAATCTAGGATAGAAAGTATCTGATAAACTACTTGCCATTATTACAACCTCCTTCTTTCTTATAACAGATATTGTCATTCTATTCACTATTCCAAAGGATATAAACATGACCTCAGAGATATTATTAATGTAGTCCTCAGTGAAGACGCTATTGATTCATCAGAATAGAATGTGAAATGAAACCAGTTTATGTCCTTGATTGAAGAAAATGAAGTGTCTAATTTTATCTAGGCTCTCCTTTCTGCCTTTAGTAATATTTCTTGACTATTCTTAGACTCCTTTACCTTGAACAGTCAAGTCCTTAGAAGCCACCTGAGAGTATAGAGCAAATCCAGTCTTTTCCGTTTTTCTCTCCAGGACAGTGCAGATTGGTTTGTTGGGTTGCCCACTGGGGGCCACAAAGGGACACTTGCTAATATGTAAATGCTGTCTCACTAATTGAATAACTAATTTCTTTAAGATTAAAGCTGTTATAACCATATTTATCTGAAAATGAATCATTAATCTCCTTCCACACATAGTTCAAAAACAGGAAAGATATTATTCTTTCACAATTTCTTTATAACTGCTTTTTAAATAACTACAGCTAATATTTATTGAATGCATAATATGTGATAGACCGTAATTTACCTACATTAGTATATATTCAACAACCCAATGAAAGTGCAGTATTGTTATTCTAAAACAGAAGCTAAAAGAGATAAAATAGCTCAGACAGCTATAAAGTATGCAAGTATCAGAATTCAAAAATAAGACTTTAACCTATGTGCTATACTGTCTATTTAAGATTGCTTTCTACTTAATCACATCAGTTTACACTACTCTGACACTAGCCTACTCTGTTTTGTCTTCTTTTCATTTTATTGAAGTATAATTGCTTTACAATGTTGCGTTAGTTTCTGTTGTACAGCAATGTGAATCAGCTATATGTATACATATATCCCATCCCTTGTACTCTTTAAAATATATTCTGAGTGATTTTAATTCATTAAAGGGGGACATTCCTTTTTTTTTTTTAATGCTGATTTGGTTTAAATGAAATTATGTATTTTATGCTTTATAACTTCTTCATATATGATCTGAAGTGAAGTGAAAGTCTCTCAGTTGTGTCCGACTCTTTGTGACTCCATGGACTATACAGTGCATGGGATTCTCCAGGCCATAAAACTGGAGTGGGTAGCCTTTGCCTTCTCCAGGGGATCATCCCAACCCAGGGATCGAACCCAGGTCTCCAGCATTGCAGGCAGATTTTTACCAGCTGAGCCACAAGGAATCTGAAATTTTTATAAAATCCCAAATAGGTTTGGCTATTCGAATACTATTTTTCTTTAGACAAACACATCTTAAAAAATTTAAACTGAAAATTACCTATAAAACACACTTTAAATACAAATATAGGTGTCTACGTAGATGGGGAAACAGTGGAAACAGTGGCTGACTTTATTTTTGGGACTCCAAAATCATTGCCGATGGTGACTGCAGCCATGAAATTAAAAGATGCTTACTCCTTGGAAGGAAAGTTATGACCAACTCAGACAGCATATTACAAAGCAGAGATGTTACTTTGCCAACAAAGGTCCATCTAGTCAAAGCTATAATTTTTTCAGAAGTCATGTATGGATGTGAGAGTTGGACTATAAAGAAAACAGTACCGAAGAATTGATGCTTTTGAACTGTGGTGTTGAATAAGACTTTTGAGGGTCCCTTGGACTGCAGGAAATCCAATCAGTCCATCCTAAAGGAGATCGGTCCTGGGTGTTCATTGGAAGGACTGATGTTGAAGCTGAAACTCCAATACTTTGGCCACCTCATGAGAAGAACTGACTCATTGGAAAAGACCCTGATGCTGGGAAAGATTGAAGGTGGGAGAAAAAGGGGACAACAGAGGATGAGATGATTGGATGGCATCACCAACTCAATGGACAAGAGTTTGGGTAAACTTCATGAGTTGGTAATGGACAGGGAGGCCTGGCGTGCTGCAGTCCATGGGGCTGCAAAGAGTTGGAATGACTGAGCGACTGGATTGAACTGAACTGATGAAAAGAAAAGCCATTGCTTGGTACTCGACTTAACTTTTCATTTTTATCTGTTAATTTTTCCATTTTTGTGGAAAGGAAAAATAATAGGTATACAGATATACAGATATATAATGTTCATACTGTTCATGGAGTTCTCAAGGCAAGAATACTGAAGTGGTTTTCCATTCCCTTCTCCAGTCGACCACATTCTGTTAGACCTCTCCACCATGACCCACCTGTCTTGGGTGGCCCCACAGGGTATGGCGTAGGCTGTGGTCCTAATAGGTGATTAGATTGACTAGTTTTCTGTGATTATGGTTTCAGTGTGTCTACCCTCTGATGCCCTTTTGCAACACTTATTATCTTACTTAGGTTTCTCTTACCTTCGTTGTGGGGTATCTCTTCACGGATGCTCCAGCAAAGCACAGCCGCTGCTCCTTACCTTGGAGGTGGGGTATCTCTCACCGCCACCCCTCCTGACCTTGAACGTGGAGTTGCTCCTCTAGGTCCTCTGGCGCCTGCACAGCCACCGCTCCTTGGATGTGGGATTGCTCCTCTCGGCCATGAACAGTATGAAAAGACAAAATGATGGGATACTGAAAGAGGAACTCCCCATATCAGTAGGTGCCCAATATGCTACTGGAGATCAGTGGAGAAATAACTCCAGAAAGAATGAACAGACAGAGCCAAAGCAAAAACAATACCCAGTTGTGGATGTGCTGTTGATAGAAGCAAGGTCCGATGCTGTAAAGAACAATATTTCATAGGAACCTGGAATGTCAGGTCCATGAATCAAGGCAAATTCGAAGTGGTCAAACAGGAGATGGCAAGAGTGAACGTTGACATTCTAGGAATCAGTGAACTAAAATGGACTGGAATGGGTGAATTTAACTCAGATGACCATTATATCTACTACTGTGGGCAGGAATCGCTTAGAAGAAATAGAATAGCCATCATGGTCAACAAAAGAGTCCAAAATGCAGTACTTGGAGGCAATCTCAAAAAACAGAATGATCTCTGTTCATTTCAAAGGCAAACCATTC
>SJXQ01008141.1:0-28315 GCA_006408695.1 Aepyceros melampus
TCTTTAAAGAATGATTTTAAGTTTATAGGGAAATTGCTGAGAAAGTACAAAGGATTCCCATACACTCAGCTTCTCCTGCCCCTCAGCCTCCCATAGCATTAACACTTACACTAGCGTGACACGCATATGGCAGCCGATGGAGCAACGCTGATATATTGTTACTAGCTGAAGTCCGTAGTTGGCTTGGAGGTTCACTCTTGGTGGGCATTCTACAGGTTTTGCCAGATGTTCAGTGACATGTGTCCATGTGACAGCACCTACGGGGAGAGTTGTTGCCCAGAAAACCTGCGGAGCGGCTCCTGACCCCTGCAACCGCCCTGCTGCCTCTGCGGGTCTGCCTTGCCAGGCTGTCCTCTGGTTAGGGCCACACACTCGGTAGCCTTTGCAGACTGGCTTCTCTCTCTACATTTCCCTTTCCTCTGCGTCTCCTCACGGCTTCTTCCCTTTCCCTTTAGAGCTGAACGATACTACATCAGACGACAGAGGATGAGGTGGCTGGATGGCATCACCAACTTGATGGATGTGAGTTTGAGTAAACTCCGTGAGTTGGTGATGGACAGGAAGGCCCGGCGTGCTGCAGTCCCTAGGTTGCAAAGAGTCAGACACGACTGAGCGGCTGAGCGGAACTGGCCTGATACACCATCGTCTGATGTACTGCGGAAAGGTACCCACTCCCCCGCCGGGGGCCATCTTGACGGCTTCCCCATGTTGGCCGTGATGAACAACCTGCCAGACTCATCCAGGAGCAGGTTTTTGCAGGGACTGAAGTTTTCAGCTCTTTGGGGTTAGGAACCAAGGATCGCGGTGGCTGAACCGCGTGGTACGTCTGTGCCATGCCGTTAGACGCCGCCTCACGCTCCCACCAGCCACGAGGCGGCAGCTGCTGGCATCAGTGTTTCGGTTCGGGCCTTACAGACGTGTAGGGACATAGTTCTTTTATTTTAGGCAAACGTTTTCATGTGTTAGATCTGACATCCTGACGTGGGTTCCCCCTCATCCTGAGCTTGGTGCCAGGGAGGGCCAGCAGTGGCCCTGGGGAGGAGGCACCCCCACAGGCGGGTGAGAAGGGAGGTGGGCAGGAGCCCTCCTGGGGGGTAGCCTCCCTGCTGTGCTTTGCAAGCCAGATTGGGGAGCGGGGGCTTCTTCCTGAGAGTAGTGGGCGTCCCTGGAAGGCTCCAAGTTGGGCGGTGGGTGGGAGGAAGATGAGACGAGCCTGGAAGTGCCTTGGGGCTGCTGCTGAGGACCACAGCGCCTGAACAGGATGAAAGAGTGGGGCACGCTGGACCGGCTGGGGAAGGTGCGGGGCGCAGGGGGCAGAGGTGGGAGGGGCTGTGGTTTTACATGAAGCCGTTGAGAGCCTCACGGAGGAGCCGGCGTTCCCCGGGCTCGCAGAGGCCACGTGCGGAGGCCCCAGCCACGTGACAGAGGCAGGGGGTGGGGGGTCGAGCCCCGGGCCCGCAGGTCTCCCCAGGTTCACAGGCCCAGAAGCTGAGCAGGTCTCCCCCTCCTGGGGTCGGGGGGCCCTTCATCACAGGATACAACTGAGTAAACCATTGGCCACTGACCGTGCGCTTACCCTGCGGCCTGTCTCCCCTCCTCAAGGCGGTGGGGGTCCTAGAGTCCCTCCCGACTCAGGGCAGGCTCTCCTGCCTTCAGCCCCCTTCCTTGGGTCTTTTCTCAGAGCTTCCCCATGAACATCAGCCCAGCAGCACAGAAAAGGGACTTGCTGTGAACACAAATGGCAAGGCACCCATGTCTGCTTCACAGCCCCCGGGGGTTCCGGGCCTGGGGAGAAGACAGCAGGCGCTGTCCCCGGTGACGCAGCCCTGGCTCTCACTGCTGGGGCGCCAGGGGAGGGAGGTGTGGGCCGGGGCTGGGGGCAGCCCCAGACATGTGGGTCTCAGGAACCTCAGCATCACGGCCTGGTCTTGTAACCTGAGAGACTCCGAATGTTCCAGAAAGTTCCGCAGGCCCTTCTGAAGAGGGAGGGGGCGGCCCGTGCCCTCTGAAGGAGGGTACGTGCAGTTGAGCACACATCTCGTGAAAATGTTTGTAATGGTTCTCGTGCCTTTCTAGGCGTGAGGAGACGCAGGAAGCCGGGTTTACAGCATGTTCTCTGGGAGCGCGGCCTGCGGGCCAGTCCTGCCAGTTTTCCCAGCGCGCCTCATCCTGCCCTTTGTCTGGGCGATGACTTCATTCCTGTAGAACTGGATGGTGGGCGACATTCCTTATTTTACGGTCCCTTCCCCTTCCGCCTTCAGTTCAGTCCAGACTCCGAGGGCGCCGCGTGGCCAGCCTGTTCCATGGCGAGGGTTTCCGCGACGGGTGGCTCGGGCCCCGAGACTGGGCCAGACCCTGTCGCCAGCCGCCCCAGGCCTCGGGACCCCCGGCCTGGCTGCTCTGTCGTGGGCCGCTTCTTCCTGCCCCTAGAACTTTGCACGGTTACAGCGATTCGTCTGACAAAACTGTCTGTCTGGTCAAACCTTTCAAATTGTCTGTAATCATCGTTAGTTTTATCTGAGGCTCAATCACGTTGTTTTTGATCAAAGAAACAATCGTCTTGTAAAATAGGCCCAATACACGTAATGTAACAATGTAATAAGGTCACGAGCGTGTCTCTAAGCTCAGAATGTCTATCAGGTGTGGCCCTGTGTCTCCCCCGGTCATCCGGCCAGCCTGTTCTGTGCCAGTTGCTATCTTTAAGGGAAATGATACACTGCCCATCTGCACGTCCCAGGCCAGCGGTGGGTCATCGTGACCCCTTACAGGACCAAGAAAGGAATGTTATCTTCTAAAGAGTTACATGGTTGACGTCAAGACAAGAAAAATAGATTTTTATGGTTGAGCAGGTATTCCTTTCCTTGGGGAGGTCTGGTTAATGCATAATGCAGACGCATAATGCCTGCCGGAGGGGAGCGGGGAGGCCAAAGGGCAGGGGGAAAGAAAATGTCGTGTTAAAATTTTCCTTGCCTTGCCTCAGAACTTGAATTTTTTTCCTCAGGTGTCTGCCATCCATGTTTAGAGGGACTGGTGTGGCCTGGCTGGTGGAGGTCTGCTGAGCCCCGCAGTCTGTCCCCAGGAGTTCCTGGCACTGTTGTGGGACCACGTGTCTGGCTTCCTGGAGGGTAAAGGGGTCGCCTCTCCCTCTCGCTGGGGTCTGCACACAAGCACCGGGCCCTCAGCAGGGAGGGAGCAGGGTGGGGGCCGTGGGGACACTCGATGCCCCAGTTGTCTGCACTCACACTTGGTTTGCACACCTTTCTGGCGTGTTGCTGGGTCACCCGTGTTTCTGACTCTCACCGGCCTGTCATTGGCTCACCGTCCCCTCTGAGGCTCTGTGATGGGCTTGTCCCTGGAGGTCCTGACCCCCAGCACCTCAGGACGCAGCTGTGCTAGGAGCGAGGCCTTTGCAGAAGCAATCAGGTGACGAGGCAGTCACTAGGGTGGGCCTGCTCCAGAGGGACCTGGGTCCTTGTGAGAAGAGGTCAGGACACAGACAGACGCAGTGGGATGGCCCCATGAAGACTAGGGGGAGCACGGCCACCTGCAGGCGGAGCAGGGAGTCCTCGGAGGACCCAGCCCTACCTGCACCTGGGTCTCGGGTTTCAGCCTCCAGGAGAACAACAATAAATGTCTGCTGGTTAAGCTGCCCAGGCTGTGGGCCTTTGTCGTGGCCACCTAGCAAACTAATTAGGGTGTTAATGTTTCCCTTATGGATTTCCAAGTGCATTTAATGTATTAATTATATTACCCCCTCGGGGCCTCCCTGGTGGCTCAGGGGTAAAGAACCTGCCTGCCAATGCAGGAGACACAGGCTTAATCCCTGGATTGGAAGATCCCCTGGAGAAGGAAATGGCAACCCAGCCGTGTATTCTTGCCTGAGAAATCCCACAGATAGAGGCACCTGGCGGGCTACAGCCCATGGGGTCGCAGAGAGTCAGACAGGACTTCGTGACTGAGCAACAATACCCCCCCTTGTCTATCACATTTTACCCCAAATATTTTCCCACTTTTGTCATCTGCCGTTTAGTTTTTCAAAGACAGCTCTGTTGAGGTGTAGTTGGCATATTAATACAGTACACTGCCCATTTAAAGCACATCCCGAGACAGGTTCTGACCTGTGCAGACGCCATGAGACCATCACCCCCGTCAGGATGGCAGGCACGTCCCTCACCGCTAAGAGTGTCCTCTGGCCCCTGCAACCTCTCCCCCGACCCCTCCATGCCGTACCCCACCCCCAGTTCTTAAATAACCAGTGGCTGTGTCCGCATCCATCTTCTAGGGTTTTCTATAAATGGAAGTGCGTAGCATGTACTCTCTCTTGCCTGACCTCTGCCTCTCAACATGACTATTTTGAGGCTCATCCGTGCCTTTTCATGCATCAGTGGGACATTCCTTCTGATTGCCATCGTATGGACACAAAAAGAATTTTGTTTATCCGTTCATCTGCTGATGGACATTTGGCTTGTTTCCAGTTTTTGTCAATTAAAAATAAAGCTGCTATTTACATTCATGTGAAACTCTTTGTAAGGACAAACGTTTCCTTTTCTCGTGGGGAAATGCCTACAAGTAGGATTACAAGATCACATGTACGCTTAACTTTTAGAGAAAAAGGGACGCTGCCAAACCATATCGGTTTATGCTTCCAACAGAGACGTGGGCCCCTCCTTGCTGGCCATTTGGACGGTCAGTCTTTTGGATTTTAGCTTCTCTCCTAGAGTGGTGTCCTGTGACTTCACTTTGAATTTTCCCAGTAACCGATGGTGTCGGGCACCTTTTCACATCCTGATTTGCCGTCCAATTATCTTGTTTGGTGAAGTGTCACTTCTAAGACTGCGTTTTCCCCATTTTCAAAAGTTGGTTTATTGTTCTGAGAGTTCTTTATATTTTCTGGATCAGCCCTTTATGAAATGTATGCTTTGCAAAGATTTTACTCCCTGTCAGTGGCTTATCTTTTCATTGTCTTTACAATGCCTTTGAAGAGCAAAGTTTAAAATGTCTTGATGCATTTCAACTTACCCATTCTTTTTTTTTTTTTTTTAAGGGATCATGCTTTCCATACTGAGTGTAGGAGACCTTTGCATTGTCTCAATTCACAGAGATTCTCCCCTGGTTTTTATGGTTCTAGTTTTACATTTAGGTCTATGATTCGTTCACTTTGAGTTAATTTTTGGATGTAGTATGAAGTATAAATCCAAGTCCTCCTCCTCCTTCTTTCTTTCCTTCATTTGCTTGTGGATATCCGATTTATTGGAAAGGCTGTTACTTCTGCACTGAATTGCCCCTGCACCTGTGGATAATCAAGTTGTCCCTGAATAAAGGAGTTTCTCCTTCCTGCTCTTCAATCTATGTGGCTTTTTATTCTTGCTTGATTGCACTAGCAAGAACCTCAAGTAGAGCAGACAGTCTTTTCTTGCTCCTGGCTTAAGTGAGAAAACATTCAGTCTTAGACGCCCTTGTTGGGCAAAGAAAGTTTTCCTCTATTCCTAAGTTTGCTGAGAGCTTTATTTATTTTTTTTAAGAAATCAGGAATGAGTGTTGAATTTTGTCAAATGCTTTTTCTGCACCTACTGAGATGATTAGATGGTTTTTATTTTTCAGTTTGTTAAAATGGTGAATTACTGACTGATTCTGAAATGTTATCCCAACCCTGCATTGCTGAGATAAAACACACTTGGTCTCGATGTATTATCAATGTTATGCATATTGAGTTCTGTTTGTTAATTTTGTTCCGGGTTTTTGTGTCTGTGTTTATGAGGAATGGTGGTCTGTGACTTGCTCTTCTCGCACCGTCTTTGGTTTTGGTTACCAAGGTGTGCTGGCCTCTTAGATGAGTCGACATTTTTCTGTAGAATTTGTGCTTTGTTGTTGTTCAGCAGCTCAGTGGTGCCCGACTCTTCGTGACCCCATGGACTGCAGCGCGCCAGGCTTCCCTTCCATGCTCAAACCCATGTCCATCGAGTCGGTGATGCCATCCAACCATCTCAGCCTCTGTCGCCCACTTCTCCTCCTGCCCTCAGTCTTTCCCAGCATCAGGGTCTTTTCCGGTGAGTCAGCTCTTCCCATCAGGTGGCCAAAGTATTGGAGCTTCAGCTTCAGCATCAGTCCTTGCAATGATATTCAGAGTTGATTTCTTTAGGATTGATGTAATTGCTATTATTTTCTCTTTAGCCGTTTGGTATAACCCACCAGCGAAACCATCTGGGTCTGGCCTTCTCTTTGTGGGAAGGTTGTGAGTTGCACTTTCAGTCCTTTAACAGACACAGTTGTTCAGATGACCTTTGTCTAATTGGTCTTTGGTATTTCGTTTTGAAAGACGCTTTCATCTCACTTGTTAAGTTTATTGTCATAAAGTTGTGCACAGTATTCCTTGGTTATTCTTTTAATGGCTGTACAATCTCTATTGGGTTTCCCTGATAACTCAGTTGGTAAAGAACCCACCTACAATGCAGGAGACCCCGGTTCAACACCTGGGTCAGGAAGGTCTGCTGGAGAAGAGATAGGCTCCCCACCCCAGTCTTTTTGAGCTTCCCTGGTGGCTCAGCTAGGATAGAGTCTGCCTGCAATTCAGGAGACTTGGGTTCGATCCCTGGGTTGGGAAGATCCCCTGGAAAAGGGAAGGGCTACCCACTCCAGTATTCTGGTCTGGAGAATTCCATGGACAGTATAGTCCATGGGGTCACAGAGAGTCAGGCACAGCTGAGCGGCGTTCACACTCGGTACTGACGCCACCTCCTCGTTACTGAGATCCGGCACTTCGTCTTCCACTTTTTCTCTTTTCCTGCTCTGGTTTATCAATTTTTATTGGCCTTCTCAAAAAACAAAGTTTGGGGTTGGTTTTCCTGCTTTTTCCATTGTTCTTCTGTTTTCTATTTCATCAGCTCCTTCCTGGTCTGTATTGTTTCCTTTCTCAGGCTTACTTTGCGCTGATTTGCATTCTTTTCCTATTTTTCTTAAGGTAGAAGCTGGGGTCACTGATTTGAGCCCTGAAATGTCTCCCTGAGTCCCACTCTAGCCGTTTTGCATAAGTTCCCATGTGCTCTGTTTTCATTTTCCTTCTGTTGAGAATCCTTCCTAATTTCCTTTTTGATTTTTCCTTGACTCAAGGACTATTTAGAAGTGTGTTATTTAAATTCCAAATGTTTGAGAATTTCCCAAGACTTTTTCCTGTTATTGATTTAAAATTTAATTCCATTATGGTCAAAGAATATAATTTATGTAACTTGAACCCTTCTCAACTTATTAAGCCTTGTTTAATGGCCCAGAACATGACCGATATTGGTAAATGTTCCGTGTGCGCTTGGAAAGAATGTGTATTTGAATGGCGTGCTCTATAAATGTCAATCAAGTCAAGTACTACCCTAGTCTCCTAACTTCTTGCTGATTTTTCTGCACTAAACAATTAATCATTAATTTCCAATTAATTATTGATAGAGGGGTACTGAAATCTCGGAGGGTAACTGCATATTTATCCCGCCAGTTGTAGCCTGTTAAGCTTTATGTATATTTCAAAGGTCTGTAATTCCTTGTAACCTTTGTGTGTCTTTATATTTAAACCGTGCTTCTTGTAGGGAGTGCATGGGAGGATTCTTCCTTTTTTAACCCCAGTGTAACCATCTCTGCCTCTTAACTGGGGCGTTTAGACCAGTTATTTACACGTAATGTGCTGAACCATGGAAGGAGACAAGTGTGTCATTTCTCACCCGTGTTCTCTGGGTCCTGTCTCTTTTTTCTCCCTCTTACCTCTTCTGCATCCATCAGGAGTTTCCTTTGTTCCATCTTGTCTCCTCTGCTGGCCCTTTCTATCTGTGTTGCTGTTTGGCGGGTGCTTTAAGGGGTTTGCAATGCTGGCTTTCCGCAGTTGCTTTTGATTGATCGGTTTTCCTCCCCCTTATGGCTCTCTTTTTTCCTGCTTCTTTGCCTGTTTGCTAATTTTTGATCAGATGCCAGACATTGTGTGTTTTCCCCCTCGTTCGTGCAGGACCTCTTTCTACTCCTACGAACATTCTGGAGCTTTGCTCTGGGGAGCGGTTAAATCACCTGGCCGTGATCTGAACCTCTCTGGTCTGCATATTTTGGGGGTTTGTAAGGTGGGCCTGGGGAAGTGCCCCATTCGGGGTTAACTGCTCCCAGTGTAATGCAGGAATTTTCCAAGTGCCCAAGGCCCCGTGAAGTGTCATTTTCTGAGTCTGGTTGGTGGGAACGGACCCTGTTCCCAGCCCTGCCTGAGCAGTGGACATTGGCCCCTCCACCCCTCCTGGTGTTTCTCTTCCAAGCCTTGAATAATTTCTTCCCAAGCACATGTTGCTCTTTGCCCGACTGGATATGTGAGTGGGCCCCTCTGCAGGCCTCCAGGGCTCCCTGCGCACTCGCTCCTTCCGACACTCTGTGCCACGAACTTTTGTTGCCTGGGTCCCCCTGGACCCTCAGCTCTTTCTCATCAGCTCAAGGATCCCACTGGGCTCCCCCATTTCCCCTTCCTCTCTCGAGGAAGCAAGTTGAGCAATTCTAAGCCTGAGGCTTTTGTTTCTCATCTCCAAGGGACTGATGCTCTTAACTGTCTGATGTTTACTGTCCCGAAAAATAAATTGTTTCCTGCACATATCTGGTTTCTTCTTCTTGTTCCTTTGTGTGGAGGGTTGCTCCAGGCAGGAGGATAAATGTGCTCCCTGTTTCTCCATCTTGCCTAGAAGCAAATGTCTGCCTTTTAATTTGGATGAGCATTTTTTGATATACAGAAACAAACCTTTTAAGCACTGAAATTTACTGAGTCTTTTCTTCCACGATACTTTCATTGTTTGTAAGCTTAGAAAACTGTTGCCAGGATGAAAGCAGATAAATACATACCTATATTTCTCTATAGTTTTATTAAAAATTTTTTTCCCCCCACATACTGACCTGTAACTCTCCTGGCTTGTATTTTTGATATTTGGTCCTGGAGTAAAAAAAAAAAAAATCTCATTACCCTTTCTCTCTTCCTGAATACATTTCTGATTTTTCTCAACATCCTGATTAAATATCCTGCAACCTCTGATGGAGGTGCTGCCAGATTCTTAGGGTTTCGTGGTTATCAGGATGGTTGATGTTGTAGGACTGAGGTAACGTGTGCGACCTACAGGAGACGAGGGGCTCCAGGCCACTGCCTGTGCCTGGCGCCGCTTCTTGTCTTCGTGTGACCTTGGCACTCAGCTCAGCCCACTTGAGCTCCAGTTTGCTCTTCTGGAAAATGCGAGTGATGGGAGTGTGTGCCTCCCGGGGCTCCCGTGAGGGTTTCCAGAGACAGAGGCGAGGCGGCTCCGCCCGGCGGCGGGTCTGCAGGGAGCCCCCGCACACATCACATAGGCTGCCTTCGCTCCTGAAATCTGCTCTTAATTTTCAAAATTTTCTTGGCTCTTCCTGCCTATTTTTCCTTGTATGTGAGTTTTAGGTTTGTCTTGCCAACTCCCTCCCCACCCCTGGCTCACCCCTCACCCCCAAATAAATCCTATCAGAAGTTTGGTTGGAAATCTGGCGAACCTATACATGAATTTGGGAAGACCTGATGTTTGCTAAACGTCCCAACCCGAGCACATGGTGTGATTTCTCTCTCTTTCTTTTTCAGACTCCATGTTTTTATTTCTCATCACTGCGTGTTGTTTTCTTCGTACAGATCCTGAACATTTCTGAAGAGGGTTTTTGCGAAGTATTTTTTATGTTCTTCGCACCCCCTCTCCTTTTTGTTTGAGAATACCATTTTTTAAAAACTCTACTTCATCTTCTAACTGCTGGCTGCTAGAAAATGATAAAAGTGTGGATGTGAAATGTGTCCTCTGTGCCTGGCGCCTTCCCTGAATTCTCATCCGCTCGGAGCGCTCTTCCGCCGGCTCTCCTGGGGCTCCTCGGAATGTGGTATTCTGGGCTCCTCCTTTCCAGAAGTCGCACATCTTATTTCCCTTTAACATCTTTGCATTGTCTTCAGTTTGTAGAGCGGGGCTGAGCAGTAATGGTTAAAGCAGGCATCCTTGTTTGGTTCCTGTCTTGGACTGCGGATACCTCTGTGCTCCACCATCCAGGGTAGATAAAGGAAGTGCTTATTTATAATTTTCTATAGTTTATTGAGCGTGGTGTTTTGTTCTCAGAAATAAGGATTGACTTTCAGCAAAGATCCTTCCCCCGATGTTTACCGATCATGAACTATTTAAGACCTGCCAGAAACATAAATAAAAGTAGGAAGAACCTGCGTTGCCGCCCACCACTTGGCTTAAGAAAGACGAAGGACGTGAGGAAGGGTCCCTGCGCTCTGAGTGACCGCCTCACCGGAGAAGCCCTCCCCCGCAGAGGGGACCGTTCGTCTGAGAGGTGCATTCCTCACAGGCAGGCCTATGGAACTTATTTCCATGTGTTGAACCACATTTGGGGAGTCCCACTGCCCTCTGTTTTTCCTTTGGCGCCTTTCTCAGTGCTCCCAGCGCTGTTTGGGAACCTTTGCCAGGGCATGCATGCAGCTCTGGGTCATTGTTTTAACCGTGTCAACTCCACTCACAGAGACTTCCCAGCGTGCCTCTCCTCTTGGTGGAGGATTGGAGCTGCTCTAATTTTCCATAATTACCAACAAGAGTGTACACTCAGCAGAAACCAGTGGGCCTTTGCAAGCTGCCCAGGGGCGGACAAATGAGTCTCCCAGGTCTCCTCCTCCAACGCCTTCTCCCAGGATGAGCGAGCACGCTTCAGCGAACACCTCTCTCCCCAGGCCTTGAAAGGGAGGTGCAGACAGGACTCTTGTGAGAGCAGGGCCCCCTCCTGGAGCACGCCCCCGGATCACACCACCGACTTGGGGCCTCCAGCGTTCCGGACGCGATCAAGGCCACTCATCCCGCTTGTCCGGCCCTTTCATCTCTCTTGGTCCGGCAGAGGTCATCGCTTTTTTGTTGTTCTTCTCAGTCACTTTATTAACTTTTCAGATGCCACTGCCATAACATTCCTGTTTGTTTACAGTTGAACGCGACATTGCCAGACAGCCATTCTTTCCTTAAGTGGCCAGCATGGAACCGTTGTTTCCACATGATATTTCATTACTTCTCCACCCACGCTCATGGTAAACCCAAGTGTAAAAGATCAGAAACAACAGATTGTATACGTCGTAGTGTGAGTCCCATCCTTTTTGTAGCATCCAGCGTGCACTATTTCCTTTCACGGGAGTGTAGCTGATTTATAAAATGGAGTCCGTTACTGCTGGAGAGCCAAGTGATCCGGTCATGCATACATCACATTCTTTTTTTTTTTTCTTAATATTCTCTTCCGTTACGTTTATCACAGGATGTTGAATGCAGTTCCCTGGGCTACACAGTGGGGCTTTGTCCTTCATTCATTCTCTTTTGCTTTGAAGGATCGGTGACAGCTCGGGAGAGTCTGGGCCAGTCTTCTTGAAGAGGATCTCACAATCAAATTGGTTGGACAGTTTCTTCACGGTCAGACCCAGGCTGAACTTTGGGGCCAGGATACGGCTTCAGTGGTGCTGGGTCCTCTGGGCTCTTCATGGCCAGGTGCCCGAGGCCTGAGGCTCCCACTGTTGACAGTGCTGAGACTGATCACCAGCTTCAGATGAGGCTCACCAGTGTTCTGGTTCCAGGTACCATTTTAACTTGAAAAATAACGGGAGAAATGTTCACCTCTAGGGTGCAAGGCGCTCATTCTGATTTAGCTTGAATTTTATGCTAAGGAAGCAGCCTATTGGTGGCCTATCAGACGTCCACTCGACGTCTGTTTCGATCTTTCAAGGACAGGGTGCCCTGACCAGAAGGAAAACATGTCCGCGTTAAAGGGGAAGCACCTTCCTCCCCGGACACCAGTGCCGTTCCTCCTCCCACAGGACGCCCTTCCCGGGTGCGGAGGCCGCGCTGGCTCACTGGGTGTGCACTTCGTCCCCGCGGTCGTGTCCGGCTCTTTGCGGCCCCCCAGGCTCCTTTGTCCATGCATTCTCCAGGCAAGAACACTGGAGCAGGTAGCCATGCCCTCCTCCAGGGGGTCTTCCTGACCCAGGGATCCAACCCGCGTCTCCCTCATTGCAGGCAGATTCTTTACCATCTGAGCCACCAGGGAGGCCCATTTTCTAGTAAAATGGAACTTTCAAAAAGAAGTGGGAAATTGTGCCTTTAGAGCCTACCAGCTCCCATCAGATGGGCGGCACCCACAGGAGCCCTGGCTGGCTTCTACACCTGGAACAAATCCCATCCTTGGAAGGCCTTGTCTGGCCCTAAAATGGCCTGGATGGGGACTCTTTGGACATTCAAAATGGATTTTTTTTTTTCACTTATAGTTAAAGAAGGCTAGCTCTGTAAAACATCTCTTTCTCAAGATTCTGACCCTGAGAGAACAGAAGTGCTCCCGGGAGGAAGCTTGGTGTTAGAGCTCTTATCACGCCCTTGAAATGCAAGCACAACCCCCATTGCTTGTGACCAGCCTTGGCTCAGCTGCTGCTGCTAAGTCACTTCAGTCGTGTCCGACTCTGTACTAGAAGAACCTAAAACTGAAAAAAAAATAGGGGGAAACTTTTAAAATTGAATCAGGAGCACTATGAGACCTTTGTGTCTATCTGGATGTATGTGCATCTTTGTATACTTATAAATAGGGCCCTTTGTTACTTGTGGTTAGTTTTACCAAAATTAATTTGTAAAAGAGCCCTATTTACTTGGCTTACAGTATAGGCTTCACTGGTGGCAGACAGTGAAGAATCTGCCTATAATGCAGGAGACCTGGGCTTGATCCCTGGGTTGGGAAGATCCCCTGGAGAAGGGAAAGGCTCCCCACTCCAGCATTCTTGTCTGGAGAATCCCAAGAACTGAGGAGCCTGACGGGCTCCAGTCCTTGGGGTCGCAAAGAGCGACTGAACTGAAGATACACACAGGCACAAGCGCTTATACTTTAAATATAATGTGTACATATTTCTAGATATAACAAAAAAACTAATCTCAGTTTTTAGAAGGAATCATGTGGTATAGGATTGATCTTCAATAAATGAAGATAAATGTAAGTTGTTGGTTTGATTACCACAGGCATGTCCTTAGGGCCATTGACATTAAGTATAATTAAGAGAACAGACTTCTGGTTGCCAAGCAGGAGGGAGGTGGAGGAGGGGTGGAGGGGGAGTTTGGGGTAAGCAGATGAAGACTCTTATACAGAGAATGGATAAACAGCAAGGCCTTGCTGTCTAGCACAGGGGGCTATATTCAGTTTCCTGTGATAAACCATTATGGAAAAGCATATTAAAGCAGAATTTATATGTGTGAGAATAACGGAGTCACTTTGCTGTCAGCAGAGATTGCTTGCTGCATAACATCGTGGATCAACTACACTTCATTTCAAAAAACCGAGGGACTTCCCTGGCTGCCCAGTGGTTAGGACTCTGCACCTCCAGTGGAAGCGGTGTGGGCTTGATCCCTGCGCCGGGGAGTAAGATCCCATGTGCTGTGGGGTGCAGCCAAAAATTAAAAAATAATCGAGAAAAAAGGATAATTGTGTTTTATGGTATGTCTACTTAAAAACAGTTTCTCCAGATTTGGGTAATTTGAAACTTTAGTTTTGCTAAATTAAATTAAAAGGCGGGAATTCATTACATAGCCAGATCACTTCCAATGGAGATAAAACACTAAAACAAACTTGCTAAGCAAGTCCAAGTTTACCTACTGTATCTTCTTAACAGAGAAACTAAAGCTGTTTGGGTTTCCTGGACACATGTCTTATACCACATCGAGAAAATAAATCGTGCTGAGGGGGAATGGATGTTTCTAGAGGTTACAGAATAGGTTTACAAGTTTGCCCACCAGGAGATATTGAGATGACAAGCAGTTCACAGTTGCTTGCTTCTTAAGGGCTACAAATTATAGTATATATGTAATTAAAGCTACTGTAACCTGGATGCCCAGCGACAGCTGAGTGGACGAAGAAGCTGTGCTCCGTGTACACAACGAGACACTACTCAGCTGTACAAAGGAACACATTGGAGTCGGTTCTAATGAGGTGGGTGAACCGAGAGCCTATTATACAGAGTGAAGTAAGCCAGAAGGAGAAAAGCAACTATCGTATATTAACGCGTGTGCACGGAGTCCAGAAAGACGGTGCTGATGAACCCCTTCTCAGGGCAGCAGCGGAGGTGCAGACGTACAGGGCAGACTTGTGGGCCCAGAGGAGGACGCGAGGGCGGGACGCACGGACGGAGCAGGCTGGAGACGTGACCACCACCGTGTGTGAGACAGACGGCGGGAAGCCGCTGTGTGACGCAGGAGCTCAGGCCCGGTGCTCCCGGACACCCTGGAGGGGTGGGATGGGGGGAGGTTGTCGCTGAGTGGCAGAGACCAGCACAGTGCTGTAAAGCAATTGTCCCCCAGTTAAAAATAATTAAAATTTTAAAAAGCTACTTTAAAAAGGGAAATATTTCAGCATACGGGGAGGAAACTGAGAAGGAAAATAAATAAGATGCGTGTTTTCAGTAAAATAAGGTATGAAGAATGGAGATAAATTAAGGGCAAAGAGTGGGAGGTCCTGAAGAATTTTAAAGAGAGATTTTTGTGTGGCAGGGAGCAGCACAATATTGTAAAGCAAATATCCTTTAATTAAAGATAAATAAATTAAAAAAATAAAGATATTAAACTAATTAGGCTATTTAGGATGTTAAATTACATGGGAAATATTATCAAACAAAAAACAACTTTAAGCCTTCTTTATGTTATGTCTATATAAATATATTATACATTATGTGTTCCAGAAATGACATGAAATTCCTGGAAGCCTTGTGTGTCCTGACATAAAATGTTATCTGACATAAAAACTGAGGCTCCCACTGAAGGGGCTGAACTCAAGAATTGGGGTAAAAAAACAGGGTCTGTAAAGTTTATGGCACATGTAGACAAAGTCCACTCTGCGTCCACAAGATTCATCCCTCACCGTCAGACGTTTCCCATCCTGATGGCCTTGTAAAATGGCAATAGCCTGCTCCTAAATCAGAGAAATTAAGATGGGTAAACAACGGCTGTAAATTAACTGAACAATCAGGGTGTGGGAAACCCAAGACTGCCGCCTGCTTCCTCCCGTCTCCCTAACAAACCCTATTTTTTATTTGATGGAGTAAAGCCTTCCCTTGACGCAAGTCTTATGGCCTCACAATGACAAAGAAACAGTTTAAGAATGTGTGCTCCACTTGGCCTTTCCTTTCCACAATCTCCAGTAATCAAGGCACCCACTTCACTGGGCAAATCATAGGAGTCTTAAAAACAAAAAAAAAAAAACCCTCACAAACTTCTTGAAATTTTCTATATTCCTATCACCCTCAATCATCAGGCAAGGTCAACAAAGCTAACGGAGAACCTGGACTCAAACAGGACAAAAACTAATTACATGGCCCTGAGTGACCTGATATAATGATTACAGTTTTTATGACTCTTTGTTTGACATGTTCCTGGCTTTTAATCTTTGTTTTCCAGATGTAGAGGAGCCTCTCCCCTTAAGCTTATTGTGACTGGAAGCAATTTTGTAAATTACCACCTTTGTAAACAGAATTGAAGCATTTATCTCTTCTCTCTACCTGATCCCTTCAGCATCAGGAAACTCTTGAGTGTCCAGCAGCCTTTCCAGGTGAATAAGGACGGCCACTTCCTGGCAGGCACAGCAACCTCAAAGCACTCTGGACCTTGAGAAGACAGGAATCCACCCAGACCTATAGGTGCTTCTGGCAGTCTGATAGCCTAGCTTTCCTGGCCATGAGAGGCCTTTGAAAAGTCCAATTTGAGATTCTTTGTGAGTTAGTTTCAACACGGCCAAATTTGAAAGTGCCCATAAAGTGCCCCAAAGAGGGCCTCCCTGGTGGCTCAGCTGCTAAAGAATCCTCCTGCAATTTGGGAGAGCTGGGTTCGGTCCTTGGGTTGGGAAGATCCCCTGGAGAAGGGAACAGCTACCTACATATTCTGGCCTGGAGAATTCTATGGACTGTATGGTCCATGGGGTCACAGAGTCGGACGTGACTGAGCACCTTTCACTTTAACCCCAAAGAAGACACACTGTTGGCAAACAGCACGTGAAATGTGCTCACATCACCAGTCACCAGAGAAGCATAAGTCAGACCCACGGTGAGACGTTGCCTCCCTCTCGTCACCGTGGCCGTCATCCAAAAGACCCCCAGTGACAGTGGTTGGCAAGGACATGGCAAAAAGAGAGGCCTGGCTGGTGGAGATGTCAGTTGGTACAGCCACTATGGAGAACAGTTGCTGCTGCTGCTGCTGCTGCTGAGTCACTCAGTCGTGTCCGACTCTGTGCGACCCCATAGACGGCAGCCCACCGGGCTCTGCCATCCATGGGATTCTGCAGGCAAGAACACTGGAGTGGGTTGCCATTTCCTTCTCCAATGCATGAAAGTGAAAAGTGAAAGGAAAGTCACTGAGTCGTGTCCGACTCTCAGCGACCTCATGGACTGCACCCTACCAGGCTCCTCCGTCCATGGGATTTTCCAGGCAAGAGCACTGGAGTGGGTGCCATGGCCTTCTCTGGAGAACAATATGGAGGCTCCTAAAAAGCTAAAAATAGAACTTCCATGTGATTTAGCAATTCCACTTCTGGGTATATATCCAAAGAATGTGAAGGCACAAGTGTGAAGAGACACATGCACCCCAGCGTTCGTAGCAGCGTTGTTTACGATATGAAAGCTACCCGAGTGTTCACCAGTGGGTGGCTATCTGAGGGAGATGTGGTGTGTGTATGCATTCTCTGTGTATAATGTACACAATGGACTGTTTCGTTGTTTAGTCGCTAAGTCGTGTCCAGCCCTTTTGTGAGCCCGTGGACTGTAGCCTGCCAGGCTTCTCATTCATGGGGTTTCCCAAGCAAGAACACTGCAGTGGGCTACCATTTGCTTCTCCAGCAGGCTCCTCCTGACCCAGTGGTTGAACCCACCTCTCCTACATTAGCAGATGGATTCTTTACCATTGAGCCACCAGGGGAGCCCCCTGGAATATTACTCAGCCATAAAAACGAACTTCTGCCATTTTTCAGCAACGTGGAGTAACTTAGAGAATATTGTGGTTAATGAAATAAGACAAAGAAAGACAGCTGTGGTACCCTTTTTATGTGGGCCCTAAAGATAAAGCAAATGAGTGTCCATCACAAAACAGAAACAGATTCACAGATATAAAGAACAAATTAGTGGTTATCAGTGGGAAGAAGGAAGGAGAAGAGGCTAGATGGAAGCGTGGGGTTCAGAGGCACAGACTGCTGAGGGCTCCCTGGTAATCCAGGAGTTGAGGCTCCCTGCTGCTCTTGCAGGGCACCCAGGCCCGGCCCTGGTCAGGGAGCTGAGAACCCGCTTGCTGTACAGTGCAGCGAAAAAAAAAGTGAAAAGCAGATAACCAACAAGGACACACTGCGCAGCAGAGGGAAGTACAGCTGCTATTTTGTGATCGCTGTGAATGGAGTGCAACCTGTGAAAATGATGGATCACTATGCTACATACCCAAAACTAATGTGATACTGCAAATCAACTGAACCTCGATGAAAAAGAAAGAGCCTGTGTGCTCAGTTAGCCTTAGGTAAATAATCCGGCCAAGTTTCTTGAAACCAGACTTATTTCTGCCAACAGTCTTAATCTGCCTATACTTGATGGAAATAAGGATGATTTTAGAGAGACAAAATATGTTTCAACAGTATACCTTTGTGGATATTAAGTTCTGGCGCTATTGTCTTTGAGGTTTGGTATTTTCTGCTTAAAACTCACTTCCTAAATGACTCCTTGTTACTGTGTCACATTATTGTAAAGTTGGAGTAAATTATTAAAAGGATGTTCTAAGCTGCTTTCTGAGGCTAATCGCAGCAAATTAACTTTGGATGAAGGGCAGACACTGTATGCCCTGCACCCAGGAGATTGTGTAGTCTGAAAAAGACCTCCTTTAAAGGACTTTCTCTCCAGCCTGGATGGAAGGGCCCTTGCCGGCACTCTTCACTAGCCCACGCACCATGAGACTGAAGGGAATTGACTCCTGAGTTCACATTTCCCACGTTACAAAGGCCTCTGCATCAGGCTGGTCTGCGGAGAGGACTGCTGACCTCGAACTCACCTTGAAACGTCCACCAGGACAAAGCCGAAGACCGTGGTGGGGACAGCTGGCCTCAGAATCCGAGCCAGGCCAGCAAGACCCACCCTGCTAGGGCCGCTGGACTGCCACGCAAACGTCTGTCTCCTGAGCAAAGGATAAAGTTATTGTTCTGGCTATACTTTTGCCCCAGTGTTCAGGATGGAAAGAAAATGCTTTGGTAAAGTTGTCACAAAGCACCTCTAGGGCGAGCAAAGTAACTGACCATTGGACCTGTCAGCGCAAGATTGATGTAGGTCCCTCATAGCAGCCGCCACTGGCATTTCAGATGTTCCTAAGATAACCACTCAGCTAGACAAACCTCCCTCTGGCCTGACCTTTCAGGTTCAAATTCTTCAGCATATGAACGTGTCCTCCTCTTTTCTGATATTTCCCTCTGTTCTTAAGAGGCCAAGCACAACTTCCCTAGGACACCCCCAGCCCCACTCTGACCCTTTCTTAATTAACAAATGTTGTCAAGAGAAAAACACAAGTCGATGAAGCCAGCAACTCCTCCTGTCAAACACCATTACAGATGGCTTTTGGAAACATTGCGGAGGAAATGACCCGTGGTTTAACACCGTGTTAACAAAACTCCCAATTAATGAGGCTATCAATGAGGGCTCTCGGGGAGGAATCCCGCTCGTTTCCCAGGTTTCTGTTTCATGTGTGGTGTGGGAAATGATCCCCTTGCCAAGGATGGGCACATAAACATCTCAACCGCTGGCAAACAGATTTACGGTTGCTGGCTTATTAAGTTTCCCCATTGTCAATACACAAGGACACAAACGGTCCTCCTTTCTCTCCCCATTAGAGAGTCAAGAGATCTGTGTCAGCAGGGTCCCAAGACACTGGTGGCAAAGTCTCTTAGAAAAACGAATTCCTAGCACAGGAATGTGTGTAAACAGATGATCAGAAACCCATCAGGCACCACTGGCCAAATAGCTGAGGAGGCTGCAAAAAGCACTGAAGCAAAACAGACATCCTTCCACTCCCTCACCCGGGTCATATGAGATAACAGGGCTGCCTGGAAGCTCTGCTGGGAGGACGGGGGGCGTCTGTGCTACGGCGAAATCTTCTCGTTACATTTACCTCCGGAGCAGCTGGGACTCGCCTAGAAGGAATTTCCCAAGATGTAAGAAAAACTGACCCCTTGAATGACCTGCTGAGCTGGCTCTTTGCAGGCATGAGCAACTTTTTCCCAGTCTGCTTTATAGATAATTATTATTTTCATAACGTATTTATCAGTCTTTTCCTGTCAATCCAATCATGACACAAGTCTACTGCTTAATGTTTATATGACCGCTCGGCGTGGTTGATAAAATGCATCGCCTGTGAAATGTTTCCCCATTAGCAAGACTCTTCGCTTGTTTACTGAGTCTGATTAGTGTCTACCCTATGTGGATAAGTAAGCAAATCTCTACACACACGGAAATGAACAAAGGAGGCCTAATGCGGGGGCCAGTGAGCATCCTGTCATCAAGGGACAAATATTTTGGTTACTGATGCTTTCTCCTGAAACATGTACAATCAAAGGAGAGAAATAACGACAGTAATTTTGGCATATTCAGGGTTGGGGGAAATTTTTCCGGCTTGTACACGATTCAGTTTAAACTTTATGCTCAGTCAAAAGGGCCTGTTTGTGGCCTACCCCACAGGCATTGTTCATCTGCTTTAATCATTCAAGAAAAGGGCGTATTGACCAGAGGTAAAGAATGTCCATATGACAGATAAAGACAAGCACTTCCTTTCCTGGGATGCCAGCGCTGGCGCTCCTTTGATGATAAGACCGCCTTCCCAGGCGCCAAGGCCATCCTGACTCACTGTGTACATGCTGGTCTGTTTTTTCTCGAAACCTTGAAGGAATGTACCCCTGACTTGTTTGATGTTCTTTGTTCTGAGAAGACATAAAACGGGGCTGAAAAACATGCTTCTAGGCAGCGGTCCGTCAGCGTCATGCGAGAGGCTGCCTTCCGGGCTATAGTCCTCCGTTTCGCTCAGGATTCCTTTCCACGCCCGTGGCAGATGGCGCGCATATTTCTGTCCACCTAGTCATCGGCAGGTGTGACGCGGAGACAGAGCGTTCTGTGTGTGCTGCTTTTCATCCCGGCTTGTCTGCAGCCGGTGCTGACCTTTGCTCCAGTCACGTATCGCGTTAGAGGAGCCTCTCTCAGCCCACCGTCCCCTCTGCACGTTAGAGGAGCCTCTCTCAGCCCACCGTCCCCTCTGCACTGACGGGCCGCGCTCGTTACCCTGCCTGGCAGCTGTGTTCTGCTCATCTCGTCGGTCTGAGCTGACAGCAGCGCTCGTCTGTATTTTGTTTCCCACTTGCTGTGATCACTCAGGGCCTCTTTTCTGGGGTTGGCTACTCCCAGTTTGGCCTGCTTTTCTGTGCAATTGCTTGCCTTCCTGACGGTGTCCTCAAGTTCTTGCAGAGCGGTCCTCGGTGTCTGAGGGGCACTGGTTCTGAGACCCCACAGGTATCAACATCTGGGGTGGTTAACTCCCTTATATAGAACGGTGGCACGGCTACACGTAACTACCTCCATGCCCCCGTGGCCTTCAGGTCATCTCTACATTATTTGTGATACCGGATACGATGGGGAGGGCTTCCCTGGTGGCTCAATGGTAGAGGACCCCCTTGCCAGCGGAGGAGACGTGCAAGACGCATGTTCGAACCCATGGCAGAGAAGCTCCCCTGGAGAAGGAAACAGCAGCCCACCCCAGCATTCTTGCCTGGGAAATCCCATGGACACAGGAGCCTGGCAGGCTACAGTCCACAGGGTTGCAAAGTGTCAGACATGACTTAGTTGGCTGAACCACAGCAGCAGCAACAACGCAGTGTGTATGTGTGACTAGCTGTGACTAGTGCGATGCAAATAGCCCATGAATAGTTGCTGACACTCAGCAGATGCTAACTGTGCTTTCGAGAACTTCCTGGAATGTTCTTTGCTGAGTGTTTTCAATCTGAGGCAGGTTGAATCCAGAGGCAGAGGGCCTGCTGTATACACTGGACACTAATTCTTCGTCACTGACGTGTGTGTCACAAACACCTCCTCCCAAGAGATGCCTGCGTTTCCACTTGTGGTATCTTCAAATGCAGAGAAGTTTATTCTTTAAAACCGTATTCTTGTTGAATGTATTGATTGTTTGTCTTATGGTTTGTGGAGTTTGTGCCTGTTTAAGACATTTCCTTGACAGTTGAGCTTCCTGATGATTCTCCTATACTTTTTTCTTAAAAGTTCAAATGTCTTCTTTATTAGATGTAGAGCTTTCAGTGACCAGGATTGAAACCCATCAATCCTGAAGGAAATCAGTCCTGAATATTCGTTGGAAGGACTGATGCTGCGGCTCCAGGACTCTGGACACTCACTGGAAAAGTCCCTGACACTGGGAAAGACTGAGGGCGCAAGGAGAAGGGGGATGGGGGACGAGATGGTTGGATGGCATCACTGGCCCAGTGGGCATGACTTTGAGCAAACTCTGGGAGATGGTGAGGGACAGGAGAGCCTGGGGTGCTGAGGTCCGTGGGGTCGCAGAGAGTCGGACGCGCCGTGGTGACTGATTGCAAACCGCCACGAGGGAGGGCAGCGCTGGTATTTTGTTTTGCTTCCAGTGGGTGTGCAGCTGTTTCAGCCGAGAAGAATGTTGCCCACCACCCAGTCCCACCTACAACACACCCTGGAAGGAGTTCAATGCAGGGACCAGGAACGAGACACTCTGTGCTCTGGGGAAACAGGCAGAACAGGCCCTCAGTTAGTTAGACATTTTCAGGAGAAAATTTATGAACCCAGATTCTTGCGTCTCCTCATACTTAGAGAAGCACTAAAATAATTAACTCAGATGCCTGCTCCTCATGACCTTCAGCAACATTCTACCAAGACAGGAGCTTGGCTGCAGGGACCCTTGGACAAAATCACGGCTATACTGATCGCCAGCCCCCAGCTCTTGGGACCAGCTCCTCAGAGCGGCCGCGAGACTGCGTCTCAAGCTCTAGTCCTTCGGTGTGAGGTGTGGGTGTGCTCAGTCGTGTCCGACTCTCAGGCCCATGGACTGTAGCCCGCAAGGCTCCTCCACCCCTGGGATTTCCCAGGGAGAATACTGGAGGGGGTTGCCATTTCCTACTCCAGGGGATCTTCCCGACCCAGGGATCCAACCCACGTCTCCTGCAATGTCGGGCTGATTCTTTACCACTGAGCCACGTGGGCTCCCAGTCCTTAGTGAACCCCAAATAAACTGAAACTCACAGATGACCTGTTGCGGCTTCCCGTTTCAGCCCACACAGCCCACCCCATCCCTGTTCCTTCTGCTACCACACCTGTCCCCCAGTCAGGTTTCCCTGTGTCAGGGGCTCCACACTTCTGTGTCCATCGAGGAACACCCAGTCCATCGGCTTAGAGGACCCAGCTCTACATGGAAGGGTGGCTGGTAGGAAAGATCCCCCCACCTCTGTCTTCTGATAGCCAGGCCCTATTTCCTTCCACAGGAATTTTAGAATTAATGTCAGTTTATCTGGGAATCCATACTGGGTGAGTTGCCCTGAATTCACAGATTAATTTAGAGATAGTGAACATTTTCAAGATACTGCATCTTCCTCTCGTTGAGCAGGGGTGACCTTTCCAGGGATGCTTATCGTCTGCGAGACTTTTCAGCAAAGGGTTTTATCATCCCTCTATCTTGTGTGTCTTTTGTTAGATTTATTCTCACTGTGTTTCTTACATTTCTGTTCTGAATGGCATCTGGGAACCTTGCCTCCTGTTAATAACTTTCTATTTTTCTCTCCTGTGCTCACAGACACACATCCTGACCCTCAATTCTAAGCCTTGTTGTTGCTCAGTCGCTCAGTCGTGTCCAGCTCTTTGCGACCCCGTGGACTGCACACTCCAGGCTCCCCTGTCCATCACCAACTCCCATAGCTTGCTCAGACTCACGTCCATTGAATCAGTAATGCCATCTAACCGCCTCATCTTCTGTCGTCCCCTTCTCCTCCTGCCCTCAATCTTTCCCAGCATCAGGATCTTTTCCAATGAGTCAGTTCTTCACATTAGGTGGCCAAAGTATTGGAGCTTCTTCTTCAGCATCAGTTTATCTAATGAATATTAAGGATTGATTCCCTTAGGATTGACTAGTTTGGTCTTTCAGTCCAAGGACTGAAAGAGACTGAAAGAGAGTCTTTAGGACTCTCAAGAGTCTTCTCCAACACCACATTTCAAAAGCATCAATTCTTCAGTGTTCAGCCTTCTTTATGGCCCAAATATCACATCCATACATGACTACTGAAAAAACCATAGCTTTGACTATATGGACCTTTGTCGGCAAAGTAATGACTCTACTTTTTAACATGCTGTCTAGGCTTGTCATAGCTTTTCTTCCAAGGAGCAAGTGTCTTTATATTTCATGGCTACAGTCACCATATTTAGTGACTTTGGAGCCCAAAAAATTAAAGTCTTTTACTGTCTCCTTTGTTTCCCCATCTATTTGCCATGAAGTGATGGGACCAGATGCCATGATCTTAGCTTCCTGAATGTTGAGTTTTGAGCCAGCTTTTTCACTCTGCTCTTTCACCTTCATCAAGAGGCTCTTTAGCTCCTCTTTGCTTTCTGCCGTAAGGGTGGTGTCATCTGCAATCTGAGGTTATTGGTATTTCTTCCTGCAATCCTGATTCCAGCTTGTGCTTCATCCAGCCAGGCATTTCACATGTTGTACCCTGCATATAAGTTAAATAAGCAGGGTGACAATATACAGCCTTGACGTACTCCTTTCCCAATTTGGAACCAATCTGTTGTTCTATGTCCAGTTCTAACTGTTGCTTCTTGACCTCAGGAGGCAGGTAAGGTGGTCTAGTATTCCCATCTCTTGAAGTATTTTCCACAATTTGTGTGATCCACACAGTCAAAGGCGTTAGTAGTCAATGAAGCAGAAGTAGATGTCTTTCTGGCACTCTCTCGCTTTTTCTATGATCCAACGGATGTTGGCAATTTGATTTCTGGTTCCTCTGACTTTTTTTCCCCCTAAATCCAGCTTGAACATCTGGAAGTTCACGATTCACATACTGTTGAAGCCTGACTTGGAGAACTTTAAGCATTACTTTGCTAGTGTGTGAGATGAGTGCAGTTATGTGGTAGTTTGAGCATTCTTAGCATTGCCTTTCTTTGGGATTGGAATGAAAACTGACCTTTCCCAGTCCTGTGGCCACTGCTGAGCTTTCCAAATTTGCTGGCATATTGAGTGCAGCACTTTCACAGCATCATCTTTCAGGATTTGCAATTGCTCAACTGGAATTCCATCCCCTCCCCTAGCTTTGTCTGCAGTGATGCCTCCTAAGGCCCGCTTGGCTTCACGCTGCAGGACGTCTGGCTCTGGTGAGTGGCCACGCCATCGCAGTTATCTGGGTCGTGAACACCTTTGCTGTATGGCACTGCTTTGCATCCTTGCCACCTCTTCTTAGTCTCTTCTGCCAGGTCCACGCCGTTTCTGTCCTTTATCGAGCCCGTCTTCGCATGCAGTATTTCCTTGGCATCCTCTTTCTTGAAGAGATCTCCAGTGTTTCTCACTGCACTGTTTTCCTCTGTTTCTTTGCAATGATTACTTAGGAAGGCTTTCTTATCTCTCCTTGCTATACTTTGGAACTCTGCATTCAGAGTTCCTTTGCCTTTCACGTCTCTTTTCTCAACTATTTGTAAGGCCTCCTCAGACAACCATTCTGCCTTTTTGCATTTCTTTTTCCTTGGGGATGGCTTTGATCACCACCTGCTGTATAATGTCACAAACCTCCGTCCATAGCTCTTCAGGCACTCTATTAGATCTAATCTGATAATTGAATCTATGTGTCTCTTTCATTCTATAATCATAAAGGATTCGACTTAGGTCACGCCTGAATGGCCTAGTGGTTTTCCCTACCTCCTTCAATGTAAGTCTGAGTCTTGCAGGAGGAGGTCATGGTCTGAAAGGAGCCACAGCCAGCTTCCAGGCTTGCTTTTGCTGACTGTGTAGAGCTGCTCCGCCTTCGGTTGCAAAGAATAAAATCACTCTGATTTCGGTGTTGACCGTCTGCTGATGTCCACGTGTAAGCTGCCTCTTGTGTTGTTGGAAAGGGGTGTTTGCTATGACCAGTGCGTTCTGTTGGCAAAACTCGTTAGCCTTTGCCCTGCTTCATTCTGACTCCGAGGTCAAACTTGCTTGTTATTCCAGGTATCTCTTGGCTTCCTGTGATGAAAAGGACATCTTTGCTTGGTGTTCGTTCTAGAAGGTCTACGCCTTCATAGAACGGTTCAGCTTCAGCTTCCTCAGCGCTGGTGGTTGGGGCATAGACTTGGATTACTATGATATTGAATGGTTTGCTTTGGAAATGAACAGAGATCATTCTGTCATTTTGGGGACTGCACCCAAGTACTGCATTTTGGACTCTTCTGTTGACCATGAGGGCTACCCCATTTCTTCTAAGGGATTCTTGCCCACAGTAGCAGATAATGGTCCTCTAAATTAAATTCACCCATCTCAGACCATCTTAGTTCACAGATTCCTAAAATGCCAGTGTTCACTCTTGCCATCTCCTGTTTGACCACTTCCAATTTACCTTGATTCATGGAGCTAACATTCCAGGTTCCTATGCAATATTGCTCTTTTTAGCATGGGACCTTGCTTCTATCACCAGTCACATCCACAACTTAAATTAGCAGTTTTCCTTGGTTTTCTTTATAGACCGTTATCTGATTGTGATGAACGACCATTTCTTTCCAGGGATTAGTAGGCAAGAAAATAAGGAAGCTGACGTTCCTGCCTTACTCTTGATCTTTAAGGTGATCTTCCAAGCGTTCACTATTAGGATGATTTGCTGTAGGATTTTGGAAGATGCCTTCCTCAAGGCAAGGAAATCGCCTTCTGGGCTGACTAAGAATCCGTGAGCTGTGCTCTGTGTCATCCAGCTTTTTCCCAGCTTTTGGACTGTTTATGTTTGCGTGTCATAAATTACTACATTGCTCAGTTTTCTAGTATAAAATTATGTTTGCATTGGAGGGGACTCTCCCTTGGTCATGGTATAGTTTTCGAAAGCTTTTGGTGGAGAGGGATTTCATCACTGGTTCAACATTTTTAATGTGAAATCGGCCTATTCAAGTTTCAAGCTTCAGTGAAATGAGTTTCCCCTGGAAACTGACCATTTTATCTCATTTTTCAAATATGTATCATAGAAAAGGCATCGCAGACTTGTCTCTGCCACGCCTGCCATGGGCTTTCTCTCCATTTCAGTGTGGTTTGTGCCTTCTCCCCTTCCTGCCCGACCTTCTTGGTTTCCATTCCAGGCATTCTATCAGTCTCCTTCAGAAGAGCCTGTTTCTGCTTTGCTGACTTTCCCTGGTAATCTTCTCTATTTTACTGCCTTCTGTCTTCCTTACTCAAGTCCACGCTTCTCTTCTCCTCAGGTTTTGTGTTTCGTTCCTTTGCTAACTTCTTGACTGTGACATTTCGGTGTTAGCCGCTCAGTCGTGGCTGACTCTTTGCGGCCCCATGGACTGTGGCCCGCCAGGTTCCTCTGTTCATGGAATTCTCTAGGCAAGAACACTGGAGTGGGTTGCCAGTCCTTGCTCCAGGGGATCTTCCCAACCCAGGGATCAAACCCAGATCTCCCACACCGTGAACATGTTCTTTACCATTTGAGCCACCTGGGAAGCTGTTTAACTTACTACAAACACGGCTCTTCCTCTCCCTTTTCTAACGGAAGCGGTCGGGCCCGACATCTCGCTGCAGGTCCCGAGTCAGCAGGGATCTGTTCTGTGATGGTGCTCTAAGGTGCTTCCTACGTGTCTTCCCCATCTCCTCTGGGATCCGTCAACTATTCAGAGTGCATTTTTGCGTTTCTAAACCTATGCTCATAAACTGCCAGCCATCGGTTCCGGCTGGGCTGCAGAGGGCTGACTGCCCATTGAGACGTCCATTGGAGACTGAAGCTGCTGCAAAGCCTCGTCTATAGCCTACGCCTGCCGTATTTCCCACGCACACTGTCCTTCAGAGGGACAGTGGGCCATCGGTGTCCACTAGTCAGGCCTAATTCTTCTGTTTGGAGCTCTCACACCCACCCCCAAGCCTTCCATCTTCCTGACTTCCTGACCCCGAGATGTGCTTGAAACACTCCCGCTCCTCCGACTTGTTCCTCCCCTGCGTTTCCACCATCTGCGACTCAGCTCATGTTGTTCTGAACCTGTGTGATCCGTGAGCTGAACCCCCCACCCCTGTGTACTGACCACCCTCCGCAGGGCAGCTCTCATCCCGTCGTTACTGTGCAACGTGGAGGGATGGTGCTGAGCTCAGGGGAGCCCACTGTCTGTCACATGTAGGGGCTCACCCTCGAGCCCCCTGCTGCAGGAGAGCACAGAGGCCGGGTGCAGGGCGTTCACATCGGCTGCAAGCAGCTCTGACGTGCGGGGGTGGGGTGCCCGAGGGCCTGTGGACGTCTGTGTGTGTGCGTGTGTGTGTGTGTGTGTGTCGGGGTGAACACTGTGTTTGGTCACGTACCATCCGGGTGGGCGAGCTCATTGTCAGGGGCCTGGCGCCCCTCAGCAGCCTGAGCCAGGACGCCCCCCTCTTCCCTCTGTTCCGCAGAGCCCTCCCGGGGGGCCATCCAGGCTCGGCAGCTTCCTCCGTGAATACTTGGCTGAGCAAGGCTCTATGTCTTGATCCAATTTTTGTGATTTATATTTTCCGTAATTCTACTTGGTCAGGCCTTTCAGACTTATTACACAGGGAGCACTCTGTTCTCGTATAATATAGAAAGAACGGTCTGTGTTGCCACGACTGCTCCCTGAGATGTACTCTCCCCCCCTCCCTGGGGCCGCGTGCACATCCCCTGCTCCAAGCTCCCTTCTGCCCTGTTTCTGGGGGACATTTGTGCCTCAGGCCTGCCTTCCGGACTCTCTGCAAAAGCCAAGCTCTGCTGCCCCAAACTGGCTTCAGAGCAGATCCAGGGGGGCCAGGGGACAGCAGAGTGGGCTCGCACGCGGGGTGGGGACGGGGTGGCGGCCGCTGGCAGAGCCGGGGCACCCGGGCCTCCCTGCGGCGTAGGAGACACAGCCGGGGCACCCGGGCCGGGGGCACCCGGGCCTCTCTGGGGTGGCAGCTGCTGGCAGAGCCGGGGCACCCGGGCCTCTCTGGGGCGTAGGAGGCACAGCCGGGGGCTCCTGAGCCGAACACTAGGTCAGCACCTGGCTCCCTTGGACCCCCGGGCTGAAGAG